>JALRMM010000334.1:0-40121 GCA_026122155.1 Zymoseptoria crescenta | reverse complement strand
AGACGCGGAGCGCTCCTTCTTAGTATTATTGTTCTTCTTTAGCTACTAGCTTATACCGATCGTAGTATATAAAACGGCCTTCTATACTAAGGTTATAAGTATTTCGGCATTATCCTTATTATTACTAGTAGGTAAGAGACCTAGATACTAGTAACCGGGTATACCCTTAACCCTACCGTTATTATTATCCGGGCGAAACTACGCGGGCTAGAAGGCCGGGAGGTTCCTAATAGTCTTGACCGTAATTAGTATCTTCGGTATAATGTCCTTACTAATCGGCTATCGACCTAGGTATTAAGGTTACGCGTCTAGTCCGTAAATCCCCGCTCTAATATTAGCCCTCTCTACTACGTTAATTAGAGTATCCTAAGCCTCGTTTCCCGAAACTCCCTAGGTAATGCTAAATACCTCCTATAGGTATAGTTCGCTCCTCTTATCTACTCGCTTTATTATAATCTCGGGCGACGCCTATATAGGAATTTTGGACTCTCCTAGCTTACCGGTGTCCTCCTCGGTCTCCTTCTTAGGCTACTCCTTCTTCTTCTTCTTCTACGCCTTCTTCTACTATAACTTCTTCTTAGGTACTATAATCGCGGTTATATATACTTAGCCTAGAACTTCTAGTAGTAGCGGCGTAAACGTATATACGATAGCGTACGTAGGTAGGAGCTCGGTAGTAATAGTAGGTTAAGCGCGTTAGGTAAATCGTACCTCTACGGGCTTAAGTATAGTAGCTAAGCCGGCGTTTATTATTAACACTAGAAACGGTATAGCGGATCCTAGCTAAATACGGTTAATAAGTCGATAACCGGCCGATAGCGGCGACTATAATAATGTCCGTATATAATAGGATATTATAATAGTATTGCCGCCGCCGTAGCCTATTACTCGTATTAGTTAGGACTAGGAAATGTAAAGGGCATATATTATTATTACCTACTAAGGAATTATTCTTCTCGTAGTAACTCGGCGCCGAGTTAAGACTAACTTAAGTGGTAATATCGTAGAAGAGTTAGTAGAATCGGAAAGGCCGACTATAGTTTTAATATTAACCCTTTATAGCGTATATCGTAACCGTATACCTATAACGTTCGCGCTATAATATAGACGTATAGTAGCCTATAATCGTTCGATAGTAAGCCGCGATGTAATCTGTTATATAGGATAGGTAATAACTAGAGTTAATAGGTATATACGTCCCCGGTAAGGAGTAAATATAAGGTTTCTAGACCGAGTCTAATAATAGCGACAACATATATATGTATACCTAGTAAGGCCTACGACCGGTCTACTCTAAGAAGTTCCGTATAGTTAAAGTGAACGCTATCGAGCATCTTAACAACAATGCTCTAGCCGTATACTATCGTCCTTACTCGAGCGTTATCCGCGTAAGGTCGCGGTAGTTACTCGTATACATTCGTATACGACGGAGTATATATATACTTACGGTTTCTATGCTCGACTAAGTCGAGTATAACTTAGGCCCGCTAATCGTATATATTATAGGGGTAAGGTCTATAGGAAGGCATTGCTCCTTATAGACCTTACCTCTATAGTAGAGCACTACTCTAGAAGCCGTTAAGGAGACATCGTAGTAAAGACTACGGCTAATAGCTCTATAATCGTAGTCGATATCTCGTCCGCGAGTAGTATAGAGTTCTATACGATAGCCTCGACTAGGCGCTTTAGCGAATAGTAAAGGCTTGAATCTTAATAGGTAGCTCTTACGGTAGCGTAGGCGTATATTAATACTTAAACGCGGTTAATACGAAATTTTATTTTCGCTAGAGGCTAGTCGACGAGGTTCTTCTAGTAATCTAGAGGCTCGTTTATTATCCTACTTAATGCCGTTAGCTATACTATATACTCTTTCCTTAGTATAGTTTAAGCCTAGCTACCGGAACGCTCTAGGAAAGACCCCCGAAGGCATAGTACCTACGATGCTCGGTGCTTTAGATTAGAGGGTAAGTAGCGTCGATACTTACTAACACGGTACTATTACCGACTAGCGAAGTGTTATTCGCGTCGAGAAGGGACGCCTAGTAAAGTCCATATATACTAATTTTAGTCTTAGTTAGCCCGGCGAAGGCTATTATAAGTCCTTCTAAAGTTGTTCTTCCCCTCGCTAGTACGTACTTACTACGCGTCCTAAGCTAACACTCGCTTAAACAACACTTATATCCTCGCCCTATCCGGCTCCTACGAAGATATATATATAATACGCTAGTTATCATACCCTCTATCGTTTAAGTACTAAGAAGTCGCGGTCTCTAGATAATAGGGCGAGAACGTATAGGTAGCCCGAGGCTCGCTATAAAGTAACTCTTAATCCATAACGTCTAGCGAACGCTCTCGTTAATAGACGGACTATATACCGAATTCTATACTTTAGTAGAGAGGATAGCAACATATCGCGGCTTAATCGCGACGACGTTTAGATCTAGGGCCTAGAAAGAGACGGTATATATAGAGATTCTCTAGTATATATACTCTATATAGGACATAGATAGCCGCTTTTATATAATAATTAACTAAATATATATACCTACTAGTCGGGCGGCGTTCGGATACCTACTATTTAAGATATATTAGAATTATCGGCGTCGCCGTTCGCGACGAGAGGCTAATTATAAGTCCGGTTCGTCGCCGGATAGAGTACCTTCTATTATTGTTACGCGAGATATAAGGCTACTCGACATTAACTTAGGATTAATAGAAGCCGTACCTTCTATTCTTTAGAGGGCTTAGGACCTAGTATCGATCGTCGATAGGGCCGGTAAGAAGAAAACGCTCTATCGGATATACGAGCTATATCGATCGTAGCCTAGCCTAGTACCTCTATCCGAAGTAGACACCGATAGCCTCGAATTCGAGCGGATGCTATCGATCGTAGAGCTCGATTACGACTTCTAACGACGAGTTAAGGATATTACTTAGTATAGCGACTCGGACGGCGTGATTAGATAACTATAAGTTATCGATAATAGGAGGTAGTAGAGGGCGGTTATAGCTTATCTACTATAATAAAAGAGTCCGCTTACCTTTATAATTTCTTCCTATAGGAGATCTAATACTAAGGATCGCGGACGTAGGGATACCGATTCTAGCGCTATCGGTAACTTAAGGACGAGTCTAGCTAGTATTAATGTTTACGGAGTAGGTTAGGCGTCCCGGATTAGTATAGATGCCCTCGTATTTTCGATAGGTAGAAGAGGGGGAAGAAGAAAGAGCTCGGTCTAGATTCGGTAAATAGGCTAGTACTATAGTATATATATACGACATCGAAATTAGTTTATAGTATATAAAGCGTAGTAGGCTTTACTAGCAATTACTTAGTATTATAGAGTATTAGAGTATTCGATATATCTAAGTAAGGCGTCTCTACCTAGTATACCTATATTATCCGAGCCTATGTTATTCGAGGTATAGTAGTTTCTATAAGGCTATATCGAAGTATCTAGACTACGACTCTCGATATTCCCCTAGGCTACGCCTAATGCTTTTATACGAATCCTTCTACGCTAGCATTAGCCTATAACTTTCCGATCGACGGAGGTATAGTACGGTTATCGATACAGTTTACCTATACTCTACCCGTTAGTAGAACTTAATACCGTGTTTAAGCGTAGAGCTTATAAGGTCGGTAGACAAAATATAGTCTTAGTCCTCTAGTAAGAAAGCCTCGATAGGTTCGGTATAATAAGCTTGGAATGTAAATACCTAACTGCCGTCTAGATCTTCCTATACTAGAATCTCCTTAAGCTTAGCTACGACGTCGCTCCTAGCGTGCTCGTATAGTAGATTAACTATAACGTCGTCGCGTTCTAGGAATTTACGACTTACTATTACTCGGTCTAGAAGATTCTTTGGGTTCTAGCGGTTAAATGTCTAGCTAGGGCGGACGTCGTACTCGAATTTATCTATAAGTAGCTACGCGCTATACTAGTAATAGGAGGTAGGAGCAAGTACTATAGTATAAGCTCTAGGAAAGAGGGTTAGCAATACGACAACTCCGTACGTAGGCACCTTAAATATATAGTAGTGTATATAAGACGCGGTATTAGTAATGTCTAGGCCTAGGCTTTCGGAAAGCTTTAAGAGCTATCGATATACTATAAGTACATAAGGGGTAATATAGTTTAGTCTACTAAAGTGAGGTTAGAGGTTCATTTAGATATTTGCGCTCGGCATTAGCGTACCTCTAACCGAACTGGAACTAGTACTAATACGTATAGGGCGTTATCGACTTACTAGCGAGTTACTAGTAAATTAAGCCGTACTTTTGTTTTATAGTACCCGGCTAAATTTAACGAACGATAGCTACGAACTAAGAGGAGATACGTACTATATCTTACACAACCGAAGAGCATTAAGTAAGGTATATAGAGCAATAGTATACGTTAGACGGATTAGTATTAAAGTATCTATATATACTATAAAGGTTACTCTACGGTCTACCGACTTCCTAGTACTCTATACGATATTACTAGCCTATATTCTAATTGCCTCGCCTTATACTACGTTACTAGCTTACTTAATGCACCGGAGGTTTTAATACTACCGAGGAAGCTTTATATAACTCTATTTGTCCGCTCGCGGAGGGCCCCTAAATGTTTATAAGTATTATACGACGAGACTAGGGAAATAGATTTAACTAACTTTCTTATAGGAAGAAGCGGAAATAGTAGTTAGTGTTTAGCGAGCGGTCGAGTATAATCTTAAGAAGCTGAAGTAGGACACTATCTAGCGGCTTATCCGCGAACTAGATAAACTATAGGTAGTCGCCTATCTTAGCCGATAGCTATAAGACTTAGGTAGCGAGCTTAGTGCCTTCTTGGACGCGAAAGTCGGGGTAATAGAGGACTATAGTACCGAGAGTAGAGTTACGGCGACCGACAAAGGTAAGGCAAAGAGATATAGTCGATACTAATGTTTAGAATAGCATACTACGCTATAGTTAGATCGTACGAGATAGCGTATATAGGCGGTATATACCTTTATAAGCTATAAGAGGTTCGGATGTGTTAGTACGTAGGTTAGCGCTACCGTAGAAGAGTTGTTCCGGTAATAGTTATAATATTTAGAGGAGGGTAGTTCGTAAAAGGTCGATAGTAAAGCTAATAGTAGAACAAACGGACTAGCTAACGAAGAGGGATGTCGTTATACGTAAACGGCATATATAAGTATATAAGTAGATAGTTAATAATAATCGCTACTACTAGGTAACTTAAGCGCCTTTAGAGATATACGGGGTAAGCTAACGCCGCCGGTGTCGATTTATTTAGTATAGGTCAAGTCGGATTATCTAATTTGCTAGTGTTAGGTAGATTAGCTCCGATTTATAACCGCTATAATAAAATATAATAGAGAGGGAGAGATACAACTATAGGTCGCCGTATTAGGTTAGTAACGCTTAGTTTAGGTTATTCGAGGTATACTAACTCGTAATAAGAACGCTTATAATAGCTACCTTAGCCGATACCTCCTCTAATCAAGTTTCGACGACTACCTTTAAGTCCTCTTATCCCGTCCGCTAAGTAACGCTTCTATACGTATAGTTTTACTAATCGAGGAGCGACGTTAGTACGCTATACGAGGTTATATATACTCTATATACATACCGGCTAGACTATTTAAAGTCGTAGATAAATAATCTATATATCCTACCTAAAGCGAATGCTAAGGGCATCCTTAAGTATCATTATTCGTAACAAATTCATATGTTCTAGCGGGAAGTAGAGTACGACGTTACGATCCGGGAAGTCCTCTATAGCTCTAGCGACGATATTAACAATGTTAGTAGCTCGTAGCCCGAAGAGTATTAGAGAGTAGCGAACACTAACGATATCGACGGTATCTAGCGTATTGTCCTATTCTCTTAAATAATACGCAATAATGCTAGTATAGTGAATATAGATACGATTATACGCGCGGGTACGTCGTAACTCTTAGGTCGAGTTAGGTAGAAGATAGCGAAGTATAGTAGCTAGTAGTTACGGAGCGAGAGAAGATATAGGTATATTAGTATATATCTATCGACTACGGATAGGACTACGCGAACCTATTAATACTAGGAATAAGCAATAGCCGAGGTTATATCGCCGTTAAAGGTAATTAAATTAGGCTAAAATTAAGAACCTAATAACGAAGAAGGGGATTTATAAACGCTATAAATAACATACGGGAGACGATCTTATTAGTCTACCGGCCGTAAGAGAGGTCTATAGAGGGTAGTAAGTTAGAGTCTACGAAACGTTAGTATCTTACGAGGACTACGGTAATACGTATATATACCTAGCGGAGTATAATAGGGGTTTCTCCGTTCTAAGTAGGATATTAAACGATAGAGCGCTATCTTAGCGACTACGGTCGGCTAAAGTACCGAAGGCCACAGAGTATATAATAAAGTTATAGCGCTTAATACTAATATCGTACTTCTCGTATAAGGAGCGGCGAAGCTTATAGGCGACCTCGAATACATTACTCCTATAGAAGCGAAGCTTAATGTTAGTATCGAGCTACTCTTTATAGTACGCTATAAACGCCTTAATAATACCGTAAGGATTACTATCGTCAAAGACATATGCGGGTTTAGTAGTGAACTTAAACTCAACGGTAAATGTGCCCGTTAGTCGATTAGCTTAATATATCGCTACGCTAAATACTATAATAGCGCTACTAGGAGTACATTAGAAGGTGCATATGTGGCGTATTGTATGCGCTTACGTACTAATAGTAATGTCTATTAATAGAGCCGGATATATTCTTCGAAGAGGGTATAACCTAAAGATAGAGGTAATATTAATACTAAGGAGGTACGGTTATTAGATTAACCTTTTTAGGAAACTTTTTAAAACGTTACATATATATTAGATAAATATAGAACTATCGACAACCGCCTATAACCGGCTTAATCCTAACCTAGCGGCAATCGTAGATAGCGTAGATACTTATAAATACTAAAGTGCAAATTAATCGATAGCTTATTACTAGCGTAGGATATAGAATAAACAAGTCGGTGCTTCTTAAAGTTATAACCCTAAGGTGAGTTAAATAACCCTAAGGTAAGTCCAAGACGTCCGCTTCGGGAAATATTAGAGGCGAATTCGGGAGCTTAAGTTAACGTCGACTTAGCGGCGAGTTAAAAGCTTATAATCGAAACTAGAAATTCTACGGTATCCGATTACTATATACGAATTACCGAACATGTTCTCTAAGTAGCGACTTAGTAACCCTAAGTAGTACTAACTAGCTACTTAGGAGGTAGTAGTAAGGTCGTCGTAGAGGTTAGTACCCTAGGTCTATATACGCGCGATAGTAAACCTTAGAAGGTCGGTACGCATTTAAAAACAATACGCTCTACTACTTCTAGTTAGTATATACTATTCTTCTCCGACGACTTACTAACACCCTTTTAGTATATAAGCTGGAGATAGTAGTATATCTAACCCGATATAATATATAACGGTACGTATAATTATTTATAGATACGATAGAGACCTTATATTCCTATAGGTAATAGCATCCGAATACCCTAAGGAAGGTCGCGAGAAGAAGCGTCTACTAAAACTATTAAGCTAGTTACTCTTAAGGACCCCGACCTCTCTATCTTTATCGGCTATAACGTAGGTAGCTAAGTAGCGTTCGGAAATTCCTACTCATACATTATTATTATTAGTAAAGTAATCCTATAAGCCGACTATAATAACTCTAACCTTATCGCTAGGCTCATCCGATATAAGGTATCCCGCTTCTAGGTCTTCGAAGAGGTCGCGGTCCTAGTCTCTATCTATAGGGTCCTTAGATTAAGAACTAGATAGCGATCCACGCTATACTAAGAAGAGGAGTAGGGTACGTTATAGATTAATGTCGTATATATATATATAGTAAACGCTAATAGGTTGTTCGATAGATCGATAAAGAGCGCTTATAGCCGGCGGCCTACTCTCGAGGGCCTAGTAAGCCGCCTATAAAGTCTAGTAACGGTAAAGGCTAATACGATAGTAACGAATATAGTAGTAACGACGACGATATCGATTCGGCTAGTACCGGCGAAGGAGATAGTAAGCTCGAGTATTAGTTTACTAAGACTACTAAGGGGGAGAAGAACTAGATACCTCTACCTAGTATACCTTTTTATAACGCTTTCTATAATGCGTATGTTTAGCTATAGGTAATGCACGCTACTAGTGCAAAAAGATGTCCAAGTATAAGTCCTATATATATAAAAGATTAGGTTAACACCTCCGCTAGGCGATAGTAGAAGGAAGCGTAAGAACAATACTATAAACGGGATAACGAAGTCGAGCTTCCGAGGTAACTATCCGAAGAGGCTATCTAGATAGTAAGTCTATATAGCTACCTACCCTAACTACGCTAACTAGGTAGATACGAGAATTACTCTACTAATTCCGCGGTAAGGTTACGAAATAGGTCCGCGCCTATATACTCTTAATTCCCGGTACGCTAGTTAAAGCTAGTAGTAGAGAGCGTATACGCGAGTAGGCGGCCGCGTAAATAAAGCTAGAAGAGCTAATATTCAAATATAAGAACGGAGAACTAGTAAGTTGCCGCTATCGTCTAATCTAACTCGACTAACTAGAAAGTCTAAACGATACTAGTCGGATAGCGTCGTCGGCGTAGTAAGGTATACGTTCTTCTAGGATAAAGGTCTCGGCGTTCGATCGGATATAGCCGGCCTTTTTAAGAAAGTTACACCGTTTATACTAATTAGCGTATATACCTATATATACGTATTCTACTCGATCTAGTCGACTCCGATAATAGCTCGTAATTTAGATAGTACCGTTCGGTACCCTACTATTAAACTAGTATATCTCTATGGAATTTTTAAGTTCAAGCTAGGTAAATAGGGCTCTTAGATATAGAAGCGATAGGATGCTATTCTAGAGTATATTATATTAAAAGTACGTAAGGAGCTTCCTCGACCCTATTAAAATAGCCTTTCTAGTAATATTAGCTAGTTCGCCTATACTATAGACGGCGTGCCGACTATAGAGGACATAGACTCCGACGCGGACAATAATAGTAACGATAAGAGTAATACTATAGATAATACCGGAGGTATACGAAGTAGCCCGCCTACCTACCTAGGTAGGCTCGTAACTAGGCCTATAACCGCGAAGGATATAACGCTAATTAGAGATAGTACGTACGGTACGAGCGAGGTTAGCGATAATAGTAATAAAGGCCTAGCGGATACGTCTAGTAGTCTAATAGCGGGTAAGGAGCGAGGAGGGGAAGATACTAGAGAGGCGGACTTATCGTTTACGTAAGTATACTAGCGCCAAGTCGTAATAGAGCTAACGTCCTCGACTCCTTAATAGTCGTATAGTACTAAGTAGTACTAGTACTAGTAGTCCGATAGCGGATAAAGAGTAATAAGGGAAGGATACTAGAGGAGTAGACGTATTATTTACGTAAGTATACTAGCGCTAAATTGCGCTGGAGCTAATACTCTCGATAGTCGCGCTAGTCTAAGTAGTAATAAACTATAGGCTCCGAATAAGTATAGAGAAACTTAAGAGCATAACGAGTAAGGCGGTATAGAGGACGACGAGGACGAAGTTTAGGAACCGGAGGAGGACGAAGAGTAAGTTATAGTAAGACGATATAACTACGTACTAACCGGAATGTAATAGTAGACATAACGGCTAGCGCGGCGAGGGCTATTCCGCTTCTTAATCGAGTAGTAATAATAGAAGGTATAGTAAACTATTAGCCCTACTAACATTAACTTTATCTAACGCTCTTATAGCTACGACGACTATATCTACCTATAGGGCGACCAAATAGACCCTAATACTACCGAGTAGGTAGTTCTAGAGCGGACGGTCCGACGAGCGATCGGAAGGCCAACGGAAGAGCTTATATAGTAGTGCACTTTATAGGAGAAGTCGAAGTAAAGGGGGAATAAAGGGTAGAACGTTCTATAGTAAGATAAGGCGTTTAGTAAAGGACTATAGAAAAGGACGTATTAGGACGAGTTTAGGATATTAAGCTAAAGGAGGACAAGAAGGCTTTATATCGAGCTATCCGGGTTTAACGACAAGTAGTAGATACTATATAGCACTAATACGAGTATATAAATCTAACTATACTTATAGATACTAGTTAACGTAAAACCAGCTAGATACTACGACTAAGGTAGCTAATATAGACGTTATGTTACCTACTATAGAGTAAACGCTATATAGCGCTTAGTTATAGTTAAGCCGTAGGCGACTACTAGTAAACTCGAATTATAGCGGTCGCTAGCAAAACGTCTACGTAGTAAGTCGATAGTAACTTAACGCCGAATTACTAAAGAGCGGTCGCTAGTAAAACGTCTATATAGTAAGTCGACGGTATCTTAACGCCGAATTACTAAAGAGTAGTCGCTAGCAAAACGTCTATATATTAAGTCGGCGGTAACTTAACGCTAAACTAACGTATAGCTATAGCTATAAAATAAGAAGAAAAGAGCGACGAACTTATAGGAAATAAACTCGTATAATAAGGGCTTTAGGATAGCATTTCGTAAATATTATAAGTAGAGAAGGAGTAGGTTTCCTAGACTTTACGAGGCGCGAGCGAGGCGCGAGCGAGGCACTCGGGGACATATATGTTATACGAGGCGCGTAAGGCGGGCGAGGTAAGCGAGGCGCTTACTAGCCTCGCGTTTTGGATTTTCGTAACGTACTACTACGTCCGCGTACCTATTACGGAATATAGTAGTTATAGTAGCTAAGCCGACCTTTAGAGCCTCGTAGCAAACTTAACGGCCTACCTCTATAAACTTACTAATACCTTAAGCCGCGGTAAGCTACTCGAGATTAGGGCTTTAGTAAGAGGCCGTATCTTTAGCGTCTATAGAACGAAGAATAAGGAAGAGATACCGGATAGTAGTACTAAGTCGTCTACTAGCGAGAATACGAATAATAATAGCTTCGACGTTAGTAGCGATACCCGTAATAGTAGTAATAGAGGGGGTAATAACAATAGGGATACTAGTCGCATTGCTAATAAGGGTAGATAGAATAGTAATAATAGGAGTAAGGATAGTAGTAGAAAGAGGAAGGTTAGTAAAGGCGACGACGACGGTTTATATAATAGTAATAAGTTAGATAAAGAGTTAGTCTTCGAGCCTAGTAATAGTAGTAGCGATAGCGACGATAATAATAAAGATTAGGTAGCGAAGTTAGCTCTATTATACCCGCATCTAGTAGACGAGGATATAGATATGCTAATTTAAGATATAGAGGGCTATATTATAGCCGCGTATAGAGGATAAGGATCTAGACTTACTACTTTAAGAAGTATAAGGTACGACTAGAGGTTTAGTAGGTAGTATAGTATATATATCGACGCCGCCGGCCTAGAGTAGTAATACGATAGTACGTTAAGACTACGTGATCCTATCTAGTTAACGTTCGGTATATCTTATAGTAAGTAGTCGTACTACGAATAACTAGTAGATATCGTTAGCGTAAATAATAGTTAAGTATATAGACTATAAAGAATAACGCGCGACTTAGTAGTAAGTTAATATATATATATTAAGAGCGACCGGCCTCGTAATTACCTCGTAGTTGACTTACGCGACTTACTAGACTCGGCCGACTTACTAGTAACTCGCTAGTAATCTAGGTACGACTCGCTAGGCTCGTATACTACTTACTAGCCTAACCTACGACTCGTAAAATCGCTAGACTCGTGTTTTAGATTTTCGTAATATATCCTAAGCCGACTACGATTACGGACTACGATAGTAGTAACTCCTAATACTCCGAAGACGCCGAAGTATATCCGTCGTAAGTTAAGAAGTCTAGTCGTATCTCCTATAAGGTAGCGAGCTAGATCGTCGAAAGCCTCCCTCTCTATAGAGTTCTCGTAGCTTATAGTCTAAGCGAAGTAGAATAATAGAGAGTAAGCGGATATAATAACGAGAGAAGGAGAAGAGGATCTAGATATACTAAAGCTCGATAAGCCGAAGAATAAGCCTATAAGTCGTACTACGTAGTCGAATCGAGCTATAGTACTTAAGAGTAGGGTTAAGAAAGAGCTAGGATCGTACTCTAATAGTCCGAATACTATACGCGAGATAAACCGCCGACGTAATAATACGACCTATACCTAGAATAGGAAAGTACGTAATATAGTAAATTAATCCTTCTAGAGGTATAAGAAGGCGGCGGTTAAGAAGATAGTAAAAGGATCGTAGGCGGCACTCTCTAAAGACGTATAGTTAGCATAGATCGAGGTATAGCGCGGGGTATACGACGTAGCTTATAATAAGAAGTAGATAGAGAAGCTATTAAACGAGGTAAGAATATAGGAGTACTTAAGTATTAGAGAGGTAAGAGGGCGAGAGCCTTTAAGAATAGAGAAGGACGAAGAGTAGGAGCCTTTAGAAATAGAGGAGACGGCTAGGTACGTTATAGTCGGTAGGCGTAGTTAGTACTTACTAACCCTAACTAATAGGACCGGCGGACTATATTATATCGATCTATAAGACGACTTCGAAGCTTAAGGAAAGTATATATAGGAGGTAAAGGGGAAGGGCTACAACGATCCTAAGTTTAAAGACTAGGACGAAGTATATAATAAAGTCGTAATAGGCGATAATATAAATATATATATTCTCCTAGAGCCGGAGCTTATATTAGTTTTGCTAGAGCTCTATAATATATATTATAGAGAAAAGGCGTTCCTCGCGAGGCCGATACTTAGAAGAGATATTTAGAATAATATTATTATCTAAGAGAAGACTATAACTTAAAGCGGAATATATACTTACTAGTATAATACGATTATACGAGTATACGTAAAGCTTAACTCGTTAGAGAAGGTAGGGCTTAGTATTACCGTAGTAATAACTTGCCTTCCGTAGCTCTAGGGTAGTAAGCTACTAGTAAGGTTTAGGAGAGTAAGAGAAATCGTAGTTAGCGGGCATAGTTAGTAGTAGCTAATAATATATAGACGGGGTATACTCCTCTCTTATACGAGATCTTTAATAAGAGCGAGCGTAGTATTCTTATAAACATAGTACTCTAGAGTCTAGATCTACCTAAGTAGAGGGCTAAGATCTATGCTATAGGGTAGCTTAGGTAGCCGTAAGACTATAATTAGGCTATAAATAGCTTCGTATATAAGCGGGATGCCTTTATAGATAAGTCTCTATAGACGGCGGAGAATACGTAGTTACTATTTAAGATCTTTAATAGGGATAACGGACTTACGGAAGGGTTATACGATAGGTATAGCATTTCGGATCTTCTACTATCTTAGGGAGCGTAGCGTCCGGCTACTACTTTCGGTACGAGTATATTAGCTATTATTAGTAACTCGAAGATACGCCTAAAGCTAAAGCCGTTTATAGGAGGGTACCTATCGAGTATCGACGATCGCTTAGGTGTACTACCTCCTAGTTAGAGCTAACGATACTATATAGACGTAGTTAGCGGTTATAGTCGGCGGTTATAGTTAGCGGATATTATCGATGCGTAGGTTTTATAAATAGTCTAGGCCGTAATATACTAGTAATATAAAGGTTCTATATTACGAGCTTATAACTATCCTTAACCCCTTCGATATATATTTTACGTACCGCGAACGTAATATAATTATTATACTTATATATATCGTCTCCTTACTAATATATTACGGCTAGTCTAGCTACCTCGTAGTATTATTACCGTCTCTAGGAACGGACTAGACTATAGGGTTAGGGTTTAAGTTATAACGAACCTAACGATCTATAGGGAACCTATAAAGTAACCCTAATAAAACTCTTTCGCCCCTTAGTTTTACCCGGGAACCTAGCTATAAACTACTAGGTTTTTTCTCGCCTTTACTATTATTTTAACGTTATACCTCTTATCTATTATATTAAAATGCCCTCCTAATTATTCCTCTTAATACCGTAAGTAGGCCGAACTCGTTTATAAAATACTCTACGCTATAGTAGACGGCTCTTAGCGACACTAATAAGCCGCGATAAACGATACCTCTTAGCGTTACTATCTCGAGAACGAGCCTACCTAGCGAAACGTTAGTAACTCTAAAGCAATTCGTAGACCTCGTAGTCTTATCGGGGGTTATAGTCCTTCTCGAATAATCTACTAAGCTCGATATACGCCTCCTTACTACTATTATCGATCTATTTACTAGAAGTACCGTTCTAATAACGTAGGGACTTTTATATCTAGCGTAAAGAGTGTACTATATAATTTAGCGACTTCTATAGGCCGTACTAGTAGGCCTAGGTATATAATATAGATAAGATAAAGAGGTTATTTTAGGGAAAGCTCCCTATAGAGTTTAATACCGAATAGCGTTCGTCTACGGACTAGAACTAGTACGATAATAGAATCGATACTACTACTAGAGCACTAAAGGCGGTCTTTAAGCGATATAATAAGGGTTTAAAATATCCGAGTCTATAGAACGGCACTAATAGTATAAAGCATTACCTTAATAGTAACGGATCTCTTACTCTAGTAACAATTATATATCGTTTACTAGACTAGGCGTACCCGTAGAGGTAATAGTAAGGGAGTAAGAGTTAGGGATAATAAGATAAAAATTAGTAAAGTAGGATTCTAATAAAGTAGAATATTAGTAAAGTAGGATTACGATAATAGTAGTAGCTAGATTATAGAACTTAGTAACTTATAACTATATAAAGTAAGCCTTAGGCTTTAGTTTTAGAGGGAATCTAGCAATTCTTAATATACGTATTATAGTACGACTAATATAAGCTAATACTAAAGGTTTACCTATAATATCGAAGATACTTACCTATCGTCTACGCTACTAGAAAATGCTAAGATTTACTAGAGGATAGTAGTACTAGCGCGAGAGACGACCTAGAACGGGAGAATAAATATACCTAGAAGGGCAAGTAATATATATAAGAGTATTAGTTCGTAGAGATTATATAAGCGGATTAGTCGGATAGCTTTCGATCGTCCTATAGATAAGGTCGAGATCGAGTTAAAGGTAAAGGGTAATAGTAGAGAAGTATACTATTCTCTATATCCTTACTATACTAACTATTATTTTTATTATATCTAGGAGCTAATTCCTAAGACGCTATATACTTATCCCTATATTAAATACTAAGCTTATATAGATAGTCTAGTCTTCGTAGCGCTTACTGCTTATACTCTTCAAAAGCTACTAGATCCTTTCTCCGACTATTAGGAGACCTAGTGCCTATCTCTAGGCCCTAACGCCTATAAATTCTCTATAATATATAGTTCTTCGGAAAGTCTAAATATCTTTAATCTAACGCCTTTTCTCTTATATTCTAGCTCTATCTTATAGATAAGCTACTACGCTACGCGTAGCTCTTAACTTAGTTATAAAGACCTGAAATCTATATAGATATATGTTCGTATCGAGGTTCGTATAGTTAAAGCTAAAGGCGTCGGTCTTTATTTTAAAGATATTTATTACGTAGAGGATAATACGATAGTACTACTTAGACCCTACAATAGTGCGGTTAGGCTAGGTTAGGTTTTAGAAACCTAAAGAAAAATTTAGGTTCGGCTTTCTTAGAATAACCTATAATTTCTAGGATCTCCGGATTTTTAGGTTAACGTAGAAAAAGAGATAAGGTTCTAGAGCTTTCTAGCTTCTTAAATCTACTAGCTACTTATACCGACTACATTCTTAATGTATATACATTTTATATTCAAAAACAAATCTTTAATATATAGGTAGAAAAAGTCGATTTTCGAAAATTTTAAAAATCCGGACTTAGGATTTTTTCTAGGGTTATCCTAATCCTAAAAAACCTAAACCTAGGAACCTTAAAATTTACCTAACCTAGCCGAAAACCTAGCGGTTAAAACCTAGCCGTTATAAGGTCTAATACTACTTATATAGAGTTAGTAGTTATAAGGATAGTAAGGAGTTAAGGCTAGTAGTATACTCGAGGGTAATAAGTATAATAAATAGATATTAAGGACAACCAGTCGAGTAGTATAGATAGGTATAGTATTATATATAAAGGACGTTAAGATACCCGACTCTATAGTCTAGAGAAGTTAATACTAACTTTAAGTTAGCTTAAAAGTCGTCTAAAGGAATAGATAGGAACCTTAGAAGTGTTATTTATAGCTATAAACTCGCTCGTTATATTAGAGTTATCGTCTTCTATATCGGTCGTTAAAGCCTAGCTTAAGGACTAGGATAAGGTAAATAATAACTATACCTCTAATAATAAGCGCTACTAGTCGATCTTAGCTAACTATATTACTACTCTCTCTAAAGTATAACGTCGAGTACGAAGTTAGATCCTACTATCTACTATAAACGCTAATAAATAGTTAGCGAGATACTCGCTATACTAGGGTACTAGTAAATTATTACGATATAAAGATAAAGAGGCTAGTTTAATACTATATTAGCCGAACGCGAGGAGTAGACTATCTCTACCTAGAACTATAATATATGCTTAGGTAAAGGGTTCTATCTTCAACTAGTAATAGATATATAAACTAGTACTACCCGAACCTCTTCTATAAGATCGTAATTATCCGCTAGGTTATATATATAATATCGGCTACGAGCTAAGAATTACGAGTATTAAGCCTAGTAAAGAATACCTTGGATCTTCTTTTTACCTAGCGACCTATAGACTATAGTCCTCTAGTAGATATAAAGTTACTAGAGGATATTAATAACTTAGATACGTAGCTAAAGGAGGTAGAAGCTAGTAGAGGAATTATACTATATAGGATTAAGGTAAGGCTATTATATAGAGGGCTAATAAGATAATACTTAGAGATAATATACTAGTAAGATAGTAGTAATAGATTTTATCGATATTAGATCTAAGCGATACGCTAGTAATCGGAAGTATACGAGATATTAGATAAGCGAATAAGGACAATTTTTTACCTCTATAAAATACGAGGTATATAGGGTACTATAAAGGTAAGAAGGCCTTCTTCTCGGTTCTTATTAGAGCTTTTCTTCTTCTATTCCTATTCTCTCTTCTTCTTCCTATCTCCTCGACCTCTTATAGTAGGTTCCTATTTCCTAATACGAATAACGCTATACGAATAACGCTATTACGAATAACGCTATATACGAATAACGCTATATCCTATTCTATATACTAACCTAGTCTATTATTTATTAGTTAGAAGTATATATCTCGCTTAGCCTTACTACTCTAGTTAGTAACCCTAACCTTCCTAGACCTTAACTCGTTTAAGATATAGAACTATACTTTTCCTTTCTTACCGAAAAAATATAACCTTAAAAGTAGTAATAACGACTAGATCCCCTACCTCTTAGGTTACCTCTACCTTCTTTTCCTTCTCCTTCTCTACCGCTACCGGTAATATAGTAGTAATCTATAGCGCTATCGCTACTATATAAAAGTCTACCGATTACGCCTTAGCTTAGGTATACTATACGGATCTATAATAGGTAGTAGTACTAGTACTAGTAGGTAGACCTTATAACGGCTAGGTTTTAACGGCTAGGTTTTCGGCTAGATTAGGTGAATTTTAAGGTTCCTAGGTTTAGGTTTTTAGGATTAGGATAACCCTAGAAAAAATCCTAAGTCTAGATTTTTAAAAATTTCGAAAATCGACTTTTTCTACCTATATATTAAAGATTTATTTTTAAATATAAATTATATATATTAAGAATGTAGTCGGCACAAGTAGCCGGCAGCTTCGAGAAGCTAGAAAGCTCTAGAATGTTATAGGTAAATAGCGTATATATAGGATATTTAACGTATTTATAGATATAGTAAGTTCGATATAGGAGGAATCGTACGATCCGGCGTACTCCGCGAGGAAATGTACGGGACGCTAAGAAAAGCACGGGGCGTAGCTACGTATCCCAACTCCCTAAGAGCGTTAGCCCCTTATAATACCCCCCTCCCCCTAGTATCCGCTCCTTCCTACGCGGCCTTCTACTACTTTCCCTTACTAAGGCTCCGCGCTTTCCTCGTATTATCGAGCCCTTTCTTAGTATTATCGGCTTAGCCGCTTATTTCCCCTAGGAGTCCGCCGTAGAAGTCTAGGGAATATTTACTTCTCCGCGCCTTTCTCGATAATACGAGAAAAGGTAATAATATAATAAAAGTCCGCCTTTTAGGTATAGAACGAGGTATATAACCTCGTCCTTCCGCTCCTTTTCGCTACCTTAATAACTAACTTAATCTTAAGGTATATCTAAAATCTAAAGGGCCTAGGTTCGAGCCCGCTTCTTTTATTCTAGACTCCGCTCGTTTTCTAACTAACTTTCTAGATAGCTACCCTACTTATTTACTACGTCGGCTATACTAAAGAAGGCGTCGACTACGTCGACTAACCTATAAGTCCTAGATCCCGCTACTTCTACTTAGGACTTAGCTAATTTTTAGTCTAACCGCTCCCGCGCCTACGCTAGCTATACTACGAAACGTAAAAACTACGGGAACCTATAAGTTCTCCGAGGACTCTACTTAAAAACTTCCGCTAACCGCTAAGTCCCGAATTTATCTATATTACCTACGCCGTATAGACCCGTACGACTACTAGGCTAGCCGCTAATACCGTATATAATAATCTATATACTACCCT
The DNA here is from genome assembly GCA_026122155.1 of Zymoseptoria crescenta. Taxonomy (NCBI): domain Eukaryota; kingdom Fungi; phylum Ascomycota; class Dothideomycetes; order Mycosphaerellales; family Mycosphaerellaceae; genus Zymoseptoria; species Zymoseptoria crescenta. The sequence continues at coordinate 21,528 of JALRMM010000334.1, read as the reverse complement.
TAAGTCCTAGAAGGCCCTTAAGCCCCTTTAATCCGGTAGTCTACTTTCTACGTAAGTCCGCTTCCTTCCTATCGACCTCCCTAAGATAATATACGCTAACCTAGAAAATAGTCCTATTACCTTAGAGGTAACTAGGTCTATAGTAGATGTTGTAGCTTAGTAAGGATAGAAGTATATATCTTACGTATTCCGCTCCGAAACTCGCGCTAACCGATAGTAGTACTAGTAGTATTCCTACTACTTTAGTACTCGGTACTCGTCGCGCTAACTAGATAGCTAGTTCTACTACTTTCCTTACGGCGTCCGCCTTTCTATAGTAGAATAGCTAAATAAAAGGTTATTCTACTATAAAAAAGCTCCCTTATCTCTCTTTTTAATATATAACCCTCGTTAATAGGCTAGTCTATAAATACGGACTAAGGAGTCTAGCGAAACACCGCCTCTTTCGGCCTAGAGGTAGCTTAGAAGCTTACGCTATCCGGTTCTTTTCTTTTTCTACTTTTTCTAAGCTCCTCTTAGCCCGTCCTCGGTTCGAGCGTCTCTATATTTTAGCTTAAATATATCTAACGCTACGTTATCTACTAGGTTATCTAAGGGCTCCTACGTCGGCTTATAGTATCCGCTCTATTTAATAAGGACTTCTCTCCTATCCTTCTTCTTCTTCGAGTTTCTCGCGTATAGGATTTCTTTAATATACTACTCGCTATATAACTCGATAAGGACTAGGCCCGGCTAGTTATCGTTAGTTACCTACCTAGGTAGAGGATCGTTCGCTATAGGATATAGTAAGTCCGTATAGAATACCGGATATATACCGTTAGAGATACCTAATAACTCGGCGGATACTAGTAAAAGGACCTTACTAACCGTATATTTTACGTTCCTCGAGTCGAGGCTCTACTTTAGTCGATCGGTTCCATAGTTCCGTAGGTCTAGCTATACCTTATTACCTTCCTTATACTACGGAGTAGGCTTCCGGGATCGATTAGCGTTTTCCTCTTATTTCTAGGCGGCCTCCGCTATACTCGACTAGTAGAGTATAGTAATACTCTTTATTTTTTCGATAAACTAGAAGGCTCTCTAGGTAGCGCCTAATAATGAATTTTCGGTGAATTCCGACTCTAAGGGTATAGGTAACGGTACTTCGTAACTATAGACTATAAAGAACGGGCTTATACTAATACCTAAGTAAAAGCATACGTTTAACGCGAGTTATACCGTAGATAACTATCGTTTCTAGTCGGATTACTTATAGTTTACGTAATTTCGTAAGTATACCTATACTTCCTAGTTTAGTCTCTCTAGCCCTCCGTCGGTTTATAGGTAGTAAGCGGAGCTAAGTCGCTACTCTACGCCTAATAGTCGGTATAACGTAGACTAAAAGGTACTCGTCTAGTTAGTACCCCTATCGCTCGTAATTACCCCCGGGAGTCTATAATATTGTACCTAGTAGTCTATAAATCTTTCGGCGTACTCCTCTACTTTTATCGAGGGTATTACTTCTAATACGACGGTTTTACTAAGGCGATCCTTAATTACCTATAGGTATCGGTTTCCTCCTAAGTTTAGAAGGTCCGTTATAAAGTCTATAGAGATTTCCTAAAAGAACCTATTAGGGACCGGTAGTAGGTAGAGAAGTCCGTATCGATATTCTCTCTAGACCTTATTTCTCCTATAGTAGTTATAGTTCCTTAGGAACTAGCGTACGTATCTTCCTTATAGCGGCTAAAAGAGGTTACGACCTAAGATAGAAGTAGTAGAGTCCCTTCCTAGGTAACTATAGAGTAGTAAGTTGTAAACGGACTAGATTAGTTTCGTTTAAAGAACGTCGTTTTCTAGGCTTTCAGCTCCCGCTACTTTATACTCGGCCTTAGTCGCTACTAGTGCTCCTAGTACCTATAGTATCCCTCGGTAGCGTAGTCTACCCTTACTATTAATACTATAGTCGCCTACCTAAATCTTTACTTTAAGGGTAGGGGGAAACGATCGGGCTCCCTTAGAGAGAGTACGGAGTACGGTTTAGTACTATATATCTCTCTCTACTATTAGTTCCTAAAGCTTATTTAGTTCGTTATCCTAGAAGGGACCGGCGGACTCCGTTTATAAGGGTACGTCCTTACGGTTTAATAGTATCGCGTATAGTTATACTACTATAGTAGCTACTACTACCTCCTCTCTCCCGGCTCCCGACTAGTTCGCGACGCGATCCGGTTCGAGAAACCTATAGAACCGCGACGAGCGATTGTCCTTACTAAGTATATCTTACTCCCTCCTAGATAAGGCGTCCGGAATAACTACCTCGGACCCCGGCCGGTATACTAGGGTAAACGGGAATAAAGATAAGGTCTTAAACTACCGAATCTATCTCTTAGATAGTTTTCTCTTCGTTATAAAGTATTCTAGGTTCTTATAGTCCGTCTAAATTATAAAGGGACTATATATCTTTAGTTCGGGGGCCTAGAATTTTAGGTAGGAGACTACTACTAATATCTCCTTATTATAAATATCGTAGTTAATCTCCGCGGAATTTAGTTTCTAGGAGAAGAAGCCTATAGGGCGAAAGACCCCGCTATCTTCCTATAGGAGCGCGCCGCCTATTATAAACCTACTATAGTCTATCTCTAAAAACGTAGGGAGCTAAGGGTTCTAGCTAGTAAGTACTAGTAATAAGTAGTATTTCTCCTTTAGTTTCTAAAAGGCTACCTCCTACTCCTTTCCCTAGGAGAACTAGGTTCCCTTACTAGTTAACGATATTAACGGAATAGCGATTTTCGAGTAGTTAGGGATAAACATCTAGTAGTAGTTATAGAATCCTAAGAATCGCTATAGCTCCTTCTAAGTTTTCGGCCGTTACTAATCTCTTACTACGTCTATCTTAGAGTAATCGGGACCTATACCCTTTCCGTCTACGTATACGATAAAGCCTAAGTACTTTACCTTCTTCTAAGTAAACTCGTATTTATTTAGATCTAGGTATAGGCCTCCGTCCTAAAGTTTATAGAGAATAACCTTAACCTTACGGAAGTAGTTAGAAAGTAAGCCGTCCGAGTAGATAATAACATTATTACTATAGGCTAACGCGAAATCGTCTAGATAGTACCGTAGTAAACTATTAATATATTGCTAGAAAGTAGCCGGAGCCCTAGATAATCTAAACGAATATACGAGCTACTCGAAAAGCCTAAATCTCGTATAAAAGGCTATTTTATATTCCTCCCCCTTAGCTATTCTTATATAGTAAAAGGCGGCTACGACGTTAACCTTCGTAATCTACTTAGCTTCTAAGAGGTTTCTAAGGGTCTCCGGAACTAGTAGTAAGGGATACCGATCGTGTTCCGTTAGTACGTTTAGCGCCTAGTAGTCGTAGTAAAATCGTAGCCCTCTATCCGGCTTCCGTATAAAAAGCACCGGTATTCCTACCTCGGACTTACTTAGTTAAATATATCCTTTATAAAGGAGCTTATCGAGCGCCTTTTATAGTACTAAAAGCTCGTCCTTCGATATACTATATAGCGGGCCCTAGAGTAAGGTAGGAAGGGATCCGTCGGCTTTCCTATAGAGTATAATCCTATAATCTAGCTTACCTCGATATAGGGCTAACTTGTCCGCCTCCCTCTCCGAAAAGAGTAGGAGCATATCGTAAAGCTATAGGGGGAGCTTCTTTTTAAGCTCTTCTACTATTAATAGTATCTTAGTAGCAAGGGCTTTCCTAATATCCTCTATAGTAGATATATTTAACTATAGAGAGTTTACCGTTAGAGTATAATCGATCTCCTAGGTACGGGTAGCGGAGAGAGCGCTTATATTATAGTCCTCTATTTCTATATAACTAATGCCCTTATTAATCTATTTTCTTACGTAGCCGTAGTAGAACTAACGCTCTTCTAGCGCGGTCCGAATAGAATTATACGCCTTCTAAGGATTCCTAAGGATTAAGGGGAAATCGAGTTCTAGAACGACGTATACGTAGATAACCTAGGTAAACCTACTTATTTCTATATAGAAGCCGACTATACCTTATACGATAGACCTTCTTATAGTCGAGGTATACCCTTTTACCTTACGTTATTCGTAGTTAACCTAGGTAAGTCCGAGACCTTCTACTAGGTCTTTATTAATAGCTACGTAGTATTAGTACCCTTCGTTAATTAGAGCTAATATAGCGAAGTAATCCTATAGAACTACGTCGCCGTAGATTAGGTTTCCGTCTATTCTATATCGGAACGTTCTCTAAATATCTACCTATACTACCTTCCCCTACTCGGGACTTTAAGTAGGAGTTAGTCTTTTCCCTTATCGGAGTCCGATTCTTTATCGTCGCTTTCTAATATAGGTTCGATAGTCGACCTATTAATCTTAGTAGGCTATTATAGTACGGCGTACGGATATATAGTAAGGTAGTATCTAGATACTCTATATCGGAAGTAGAGCTTCTCTAAGTAACGTCGTTCTCTTTCCTTTTCGTCGACCTATTTAGCTCTTAGTTTCTACTTCCCTCTGTTATTACTAAGGCCTCCGTAGTTTCTATTACGGCCTCTATTATTTATCCTCGACGAAGCTATTACTATATCTCCGTTAGTATCGACCCTTAGCGCGGGCGGTATATACGAACGTATAGGTACTACTAGGTAAGGGTCGGTATCCGTATTCTTCTCCTTCTACTTCTTATTTAATGCTTTAAACTAGTCCGTATCTTCTAAATTAGTTATAATATACTCTACTTCTACCGCGAAGGCGTAGTACTCTATAATCTTACTTATAGATACTATATAAGTCTTCGCGGGATTCGAGAAGGTTTTCTTTAGATAAGAGATCTTAACTTCGGGTTCCTAGTCCTCTCTACGGGTACTAATAAGGAGTCCGTCGAATTTTAGCTAGTAATTATACTATAGCTAGCCTAGCTTATGCCGTAAGTTCGAGAGCTTAACTAGGGCCTTTATAGACTTATTACTATCCCTAAAGACTCTATCGAGCTCTATAAAGAAAGCATCGGGAAGCTTAGATCTATCGGCGCTACCCTTCTACTAAAAGTATCGTATACGGGCTTATTAACGAGCGGGTAGGGTATTATAGATATTCTCCTAGTAGTAGTTAGTAGAAAGAGTTAGTTTTATAGCGGAACGTATTCTATACGAGCTCTTTAGGCATAGTAGGTAGTTATAGAAGGAAGAGGGAAGTCCGTCCTAGGAGGATAGCTTCTATTCCTTAGGTCCTAATACTTCTATAGCTAAGGCCGCTATTAGATTAGTAATAGCCGACCGTAACGCCTAAAGGAGGTTATTTACCGAAGGGTTCCCTATATTCCTAGCCGTATTTCCTATAGTAGAGGCTACTAGATTATTTCGGGTAGTCTCTACTACTATCTAAGCGGCCGCCTATATAGCTACTATACGCGCCTCCGACTCTTATAGAGCGATACGCGCGTACTAGAGTTTAGTCTCTATTACTTATTAACGGGTATATAGCCTTATTATAGCTAACCGAATCTCTTTATTCGTAGTTCCTTCTCTAATTATAGCGTCTATCGAATCGTTAGTACGTTCTACTACGTTAACTCTAGAGGGATCTATAATCGTAAATAAGATCGAACTTAATATCACGGGTAAATAGCGTATATATAGGATGTTTAACGTGTTTATAGATATAGTAAGTTCGATATAGGAGGAATCGTACGATCTAGCGTACTCTATAAGGAAATATACGGGACGCTAAGAAAAGTACGGGGCGTAGCTATATATCCTAACTCCCTAAGGGCGTTAGCCCCTTATATAGAACCTTATTTCTTTTTCTAGGTTAACCTAAAAACTTAGAGATCCTAGAAATTTTAGGTTATTCTAAGAAAGCCGAACCTAAATTTTTCTTTAGGTTTCTAAAACCTAACCTAGCCTAACCGCACCGTTATTAGGTCTACTAGTAGGGATCGGGGTAGGGGTTAGAGTAGTAATATAGATATAGTAGGATTAAGCTATAGACGGAGGGAGGGAAAAAGAAGAGATAGAGAGAGGGATAGAGGTATAGAGAAGAGGTAGTTAGACGAATAGGTAGTTAGATAGATAGCGTTTAGAAGATATATAACTTTATCTTCCGAGGTTAGAGAGCTAATAGGGGGATTATCCAAGTATCTACTAGCTAGAGCGCTAAATGCGAGGAGGCACGTCCTAGATTATAAGTATAGCGGTTTGGAATCGCCCCGTAAAAGTAAGATCCTATCTCGTAGTGTAGTTAATCGACGACTACTACCCTATCGTTATCCTCTTCCTCCTCCTTCCAACGTCCTATTAGACCTCTAGGAACGTCGGCTCGCGCCTCGAACGACTACGCCTTACCTCCCCAACTACTATCGGCGCTTTATTCTTCTTCTCCTTCATAATTATCGTCGACGTCTTCTTCCCTACCGGAACGGCGAAGCCCTTCTCCCCCGGCTACGTACGCTTAATCGCAGCGACCTTCCGATCGGCCTATGGCTACGCGTCCTACTAGGCCTTGAAGTGCGGATATGCGGCGACGTGCGTGAAAAGGAGGTCCTGCTGCGCGCCAAGCGGCACGCTGCGGCGGTCGAGAAACCAGGGGAGGAAGGTCTCGTCGGCGATAGCTAGGGCGAAGAGGGCAACGTCGAAGGAGGCAAGTAGGAAGGGGAGCTTTGGGGTGGAACGCTGCATAAGCTGGGGGTCCTCGGATAGAGTGTTAATAGCGATAATAGGAGATAGCTTGGACGTTTCGGACTCCGCACGCCACGGCTTCTCTATAAACGGCGAGAACGATCCTCTTCAAGCGGTGCTCCACGAGTACCGTGGACGCGAGGATCAATTGCTCGGCATTCTCCAGCAAGCGGATCGCGATGCTGAAGAGGAGGAAGATTTATACAATGTCACCCCTCGCCCAGCCCACGCGTCCACCTACCATAACCGTCGAGAATACACATCTCGCCCTCAAGGAGCAGCCCATCTCGGCCTTCAGCATGATTGAGTCCGGAAGGAGGATTTGATAGTCGGAGTGGGCGCCTAGTTTGTCGGGAGTGTAAGGCTTGGGGAGCTCTTTCGGAGGTCTGCCTTCTGCGATGCATCCCAGGTTAATAGGCGTCTTGTCTTTCGCGGAAGCGAGTTTGCGCGAGGGGAGGCGACGAATTTCTTTGCGCTGCGTAGGAGTCTTGCTGTCGATGTTCCTCAGCACTGTGTCTGCAGCTTTTTCTTCGTCTCGCTTGGGGCGGGACTCCTCCTCCTCCTCCTCCTCCTACTCGTCGGTGTTCGACTTGCACGACGGCTGGTGGGCAATGCGAAGCTGGCTGGCTGGCGGCGGCTTCGATCAGAGGTCCCGCGGACTTCCATGAGCGCTGAATGGGGCGCCTCGGCGGAAGGTTTTTCGTGCCCGTGGGGGCATGGGCTGGGTCTGGCCAAGGACGAAGTTAAATCGAAGTTGGTATCGATCCACTGTGTGGTGTAGGGAGCCTGAAGAAGAAGAAGGTTAAAGTGAGCTTCGAGAAGGCATGGTTGTGAGATGAGGTACCACACGGAAGCGAAGAGGAGACACGAACCCTGATACTCTCCCAGTCCGCCATGGTGCGTTGGGAAGGATTCTTCTTTGTGGAGGTGGAGGTGGAGTTCGGGCGCGGGCGGGGACACAGCTGTTGTGGAGGGTGGCGGTCAGTTCGGCAGTTGACGGACGTCTCTTGAGCCGGAAGTATCCAATGCACTCACCTCTTATACTTGGACAATTTCTTCTCGGACCTCGATCGCCATGAACCGCCACACGACCGCGAACGACCATCCTGCACAGAGCTGAGAAGCAGGCTCGTGTTGCTCCATGTCAACCGACGCGACCATCAGGCGCACTTGCACGGCCGGAGCCAACTGCGCGTGTCGACCGTCCGAGTCTCGTCTGCCACAGACCTCTGGCCGAAGCCAGCGTTTCAGGTCATTCGACGTGGACATCGAACATCGATGTCCAGTCGGGTGGTGGTCTGAAGGCGACGTGAATGGACAGCTCAGATGATTGGGATGGAAGTCGGGCCATGGTGCGGTATAGTGTGGTGTGGTGTCCCGGGTTGCGGTGTGGTGCGGTATAGTGTGGTGTGGTGTGGTGTGGTGCGGTGTAGGGTGGGGTAGGGTGGTGTGGTGTGGTGCGGTGTGGTGCGGTGCAGGTTGTTGCCCGTCGTTCGCTTTGTTGTGATTTGCTCGAGCTGAAGTCAAGCGAAGAACGATCGTGACCACGTGACTAGTGAATTGATCTTGCCGTCTTTCTTCACTGCACCCAAGCAAGTCCTACAGTACCTACCTACACAAGTCTACCGACCTTCACCTCTCTCACGACACATCGGCAGGCATCCCCGCCTCATCCCGCCACTTCCGGTCACCGCTCTCCGCCGCCGCCACCAGACTGTCCCTCACCCGCAACCTAGCGCCCCGATCCGCAGAGCTCCCACGACGTCCGCCGTCGTCCTCAATCTTCGACCCAATTGCTGCAGTTCCAGCTCTGCCGTCTCCGTCCAACGGCGACCCGTCTTCCCGCACTCGTCCAGGAAGGCGCCGGTGATGATGGTCGAGTTATCCACCGCACCGCTCGTCGGACCTCCCACCCACTCCATCGCCCCCGTAACCCCGTCGGGACTTCTCCATTCCGCCGTCACATAGTTGAGGTCCGCGACGTATTCCTCGGACTGCTCCGCCGCCCGTCTCAGACTCCGCCAGATGGACCCGAAGAAGGGCAGGCGCTGCATCTCCGGCGTGTACAGGTCGGACAACTGGCTTCGAAGCTGCACGCTTGGAAATATCGGCAGGCGATTTCGAAGGTCCATGATGAAGAGGTGCTGGGACTCCCACGATAGCGTGGAGGAAACCATTCGAATTGATGGAGAAGTGTAAGGTATGTGCCGTCTGCGCTCATGCTTGCTTGCTTGTATGCTTGCCGAGACTGTCCAACAACAGACCCCAACGCGCAGAGTCCTCCGGGCACTCTTGATATGCATAGCTCTGCCACAGTCCCGCAGCTCATCGTGTCTCTCGTCCGCCTCTATCTGTTGTAGTGTGTAATTCAGATAATCGCAGGCTTCGTAGTCTCGGGATTGGAGGATTGTAAAGGGTGTGTAGACAGACTATTTCTACAGAGCTCGCAGAAGTATCTGATTCAGACATCAAGTTCCACTCCTCCCGAGCCCGTGTGTTGTCCTTGACTATTCTAGCATCTCTCGCTTCTTGTCCATGTATAGCTTCTCCATCGCCTGCCTCGATGCCCAACATCTCCACCTTCTTCGTAGCAATGCTCCCTCTCCACCAATAGCTTCGCTAATGTATCCATTGGGCTGCTCGCCTCCAGTCCCGGCACAGTTCACTCCACTTCTCTTGTATTGCTCTGCCAGCTTCTCCGCGTCGGATTCGTACGTCCGTCGTTACTGATGGGCAGGCTGACGTTCTTGGGTCGGTGGTGGATCTACTCTCTTCCGTCCTGCAGTAGACATGTAGGTGCGTAGGGTGTCGTCGAAGGTGAAACGCCTGGGTGAAGACAATGGGGTGGTCAGTGTCGTCTTGTATGCTGTCTTGGTTAGTGTCGTCTTGTATGCTGTCTTGGTTAGTGTTGTCCTGGTCGTGTCGACGAATCAGATCAGCGCATTCGATCCTCAGGAGGATTCAGCTCGGCTTCCCCGCGGAGCAGAAACCTCGGTAGAACCATTACCCGGGCCGAGGACTAGGTCGACTGTACGAAGATGACACTTCCACTTCATCAGCTCGTCTGTTCATCCGTTCATCCGTTCATCTGTTCATCTGTTCATCTGTTCATCTGTTCATCTGTTCATCTCCTCATCGCCTCCTCGCCTCCTCGCCTCATCGCCTGATCGCCTTATCGCCTCATCACCTCATCGCCTCATCACCTCACTACCTCACCACCTCACCACCTCATCACCTCATCACCTCATCACCTCATTACCTCATCGCCTCACCACCGCCCCGCAACTGCGCGACGTCCATTAGGATCTCGTCTCGATCCACGACCGCGCGCGAGGCGAAACGCAACGAACACGCCATTACGGCTTTTTGCAAAAGCTTGGGACTTTGCTACAGTACGCCGATGATTGTGGAGTGGGATCGAGTCCGGCGGATGGGAATGGAGAAGAAAAACGTCTGAAACGACTCTGGAGGGGGTTTTACTTCGGCTCGGCCATTGAGGATGGATGGAAATACAATTACAATACAATCCTCCTCCTTCCTCCTCCAGTCTTCCACACACACACACACACACTGATTGCTCGAATGCGAAGAAAGATCTACTACTCGTACAACTACTCATCGAGCTCCGCCTCTGCATCCACCTCGTCCCGCCCAGAATCCACCTCCTCGTGTCCTCCACCCTCCTCCACCTCTGCATTCCCGTCCGCCTCCTCCGCCCCCAACCGCCTCGCCACCTCCTCATCCGCCGCCTCGCGCTCCCGCTCCCTCCCTATCCAGGCCTCCCTCCCCGCCTCGCTGCGAGGCACCGACAGCACGACGCAGCGACAGAAGATGCAGGGTAGATGCAGCACGTCGCGGTGGGTGGTGTGCGTGGCGTGCTGGTGGAGATCTTCGAACAGGCGGTATTGAGCGAAACAGCTGGCGTGGATAATGTTGTTGCATTGGAAGCAGGCTTTGGACTCACGGCGGGAGAGGGGCTCAGTGCAGAGGATGCAGGGGGTTTCTCCTTCTCCTTCCTCTTCTTGGTCGTGGAGGGAGGGCGATGGCGGGATGTGGGTGAGGTCGATAATGGGAGGAGGGAGGGTGGTGGTGGTTGGAGGGTAGCCCTGGCCGGGTGGTGGTGGAGGTCCCACTTCCCTCATCGTCGTCGGCGTCGTCGTCGTCCTGGTCATCCGGATCAAGATGGCGACCACGCGGCGCACCTCGCGGACCCACGACCGGGCGACGCGGCGCTGCTCAAGAGCCATGAATTCGGCGTGGTGACACTTGCGACACATCCAATCCCGCACGATCGGGTAGAGGTATCGGAGCAGACGTCGCTGGGACATGACGTTTAGCCGGTGGAGGGTCAGCTTGGCCATGGCGCGGACGGAGCGCAGGGACGGCGGGGTGGGGTTGCGGGCGCGGTCTTGGTCGCAGACGACGCAGCGGTGGCGGTAGGGGTCGAGGAGGTGGGCGATAGCGAGCCAGGTGGGGTCGAGCGGAGGGGCGGGGGAGGGGAGGAGGATGTTCGTTTTGGAGAGGGAGAGGGCGTGGAGGAGGACGGGGTTGTCTTTGGACAATGGTGGACATGAGAGGAGGGACATGACGGCGGTGGGATGATGTGCGAGGAAGGGGTAGATGGGAGAGAAGATGTCAAGTCGGCGGTGGAGGGCCGGTTAAGGTCGGTCATGTCGATGTGGATGTTTGGTAGGAATCCTTCTGGGTGGGAATCTTCTTGATAGGAATATTCTTAGCGGTGGAGGGCCGGTCAAGGTCGGTCATGTCGATGTGGATGTTTGGTAGGAATCCTTCTGGGGGGGAATCTTCTTGACAGGAATATTCTTGGCGGGAGTTAAGTTGGGGGGGGTGTCGGTCGGAGGATTCTTGCTGGCACGATTCTTGGCCTGCAGAGGGAGAATGACGGGGCGGAGGAGAGATGGGAGATGAGGTACCCTATACGCCGCGCAAACAGACTAACCAGCTCAAGACTCAAGTGCACGACGACAACCTCTCCGCTCCCACAAAACTCGACTCAAGACTTAATAGCTTGCAAAGGTAGTGCAACTTCCGACACAAGTCGCACTACCTTCCCAAGCACTAACAGCCTTTAGATACTCCCCTACGCACCGATTGATGCCCTCTCGCACCCGTCTCTCCCACCCCGATCCATCTCCCCCTCGCCCCTCCCGCGGATAACTCAACCTCCCCAACGACGCCAACAACCGCGCCCGCGTCCCCTCACGCATTACCTTGTCCGCGAGCCCGATCCTCTCCATCTTTACCAGCCACGGCACGACCGCTTCCATCTCGAACAGATCGACCCGTTGGTGCGCGAGTGCCGCCGTATCGGCGTGCACCACCAGCTCGAGAAGCTCCCGATGGACGGCCCCGACGCGATGTAGATGTTGGGCGAGCTCGGCGGTGCCCAGTGGTGAGCCGTCGTGGTCGGGAATCGTGTTCACTAGCATCCGAGGGCAATCGGTGTCCGGCTGCATCTTCCGGGCGGCTTCGGTCGGAGGCTTCCAGCTGTAGTCAGCCCCTGCCCAGATGATTCCGACGACCAACGCGAAGAGGGCGAATGCGATGATGAGCTTGGGAGGGAGTGTGAATGCTCGATCGTTTCCTGGGTGGGGATCGTCGACGTCTTCTTGGCAATCGGGACTGAAGGAGGCGGTCGTTTCTAGGGTTGCCATGTCCTGGCCTGAAGAAGCTTGTGAGCGCGGTTGCGGGTCGGATGCCTTGCTTTTCACTTGATCGGACATAACATGCTTTGGAGCCTGTTAGGTTAGCAACGATGAACCAGCACAAACCGGGACAGACTTACCTCCTTGCTCATCTCGTCGTTGGATAACAGCTGCGGCGAACCCTTCCCTTGACGGAGCGTGTTCTCGACATCATCGACTGCCTTGCTACCCTCCAGCGCCCTCCCCGAAACCTCGATGTCTCCATCACCATTCCGCGAAGGCTTCTCCTCACTACTGTTACTGCTGACGTCCAGATCCCCTTCCACATTATTAGTACCAGACAAGCGTTCCGTCTTTGTGGGGATGTCCTCGATTATCCTTGGAATCCGGGTTGTCGACGCTATGGTGCTTCCGGCTTGGCCCGGTAAATCTGGTGCTGTAGTCGGCGTACAGGAAGACGTCGATACAGTCGATGACGCTGGTCGAGGCTGACGAGACGCCCAGTCTGTTGGCCGATCGACGAGAAAGGAGGATGGTACCGATGAAAACGAGACCAGTGAAGGAGGGAGATCTGGTGTGGATTGTTGTGGTTCCAGTCGTCGTCGTGGGCGATCAACATGGATCTCGTTCCCGCTTTCTCGCCCGCGGTGATGGAATGGCTGTGGTCTTTGAACTCTCGGATCGTAGGAAGCGGACACGTGCACCTCGAACGGGTCCTCGATTATATCGCTTCGTCCGCGGTATGGGGGTCGTGCGGGGTTCGGGATCTTCGAATGGTGCGGATAGGCTACGTCCAGAGAATGTCGGTGACGTTGATGAGATTCTTCTTCTGTTGGAGGGAAGCTGATGTTTCCACGGCATTCGCTTTGGTACCCTTTTGGGGCGTCTCTCGATCGTACGGCTGATTGAGGGACAGAGCTTGGGATTGGTGGCTGTTGTTCGGCCAAGATCAGTCGCTTCCGTCGTTCCAAGGTGGATGGCGACAACCACGGTGCGCTAATGTCGTGACGGTGAGAGTCAATGTATCTAGCTTCTCTGCTCTCAATGTGCCCTCTGCAGTAGGCTGTTGAATGATAGCCGCGAATGGATATGCGTCGTGTTGGGTGGATGAACACTCTTTGCTCCCGTTCTTCTCGTAGTCGTTCAACAAAACGCCGCGTTGCTGTTTGAGCATCTCTCTCCTGGAAAAAGTTCACGAGATCCTCAAACTCTTCCCTACTGAGCGCTGGGCTGGCGAAGTCTTGCGTCGTGAATTCTTCTCGGATAATGGGTAGTCTTCCGTTGGCCTGGCTCGATGCATGCGCGGCGTGTTCTGCGTGGTAGAAGGGAGTATCGAAATCATTTACATACGCCGGCATAGTCGCGGGGAGGTGAGAAAAGTCGTCGACGTTGTTGCGGGCAATTGGTGAAGCAGGCGACGAGTCGTCGTAGCGATCTGGTTTTGGCATCTTTCCTGGCGCCCTGTCTCTGCGAAGAGAATGCTGCAAACCTTTGGCGTAGAACCTATTTATCAAGCCTACGGCTAGCCTGGTTTCCAACAGCAGGACTATTACTGCTGGCAGAAGTGCCCCACCGCAAGCTTCCTGGCAGCAACCATCTCTCGTACACAGCATTCACCCTGGTGATCTACTTTTAGACGATGAGGTTGCTCGGGGAGAGGAGGATAAGAGACGCGGGAGAATAGCCTGGGCGATGGGGTTCTGTATTCGTCCAACGTGCCGGGTCAAAGAGAGAGAGTGAGAGAGAGAGAGAGAGGTAGCGAGGAGGGATGTCGTAGGAACGAACGCCTCCGTCTTCTCCTTCGAGTTGGATGGAGTCTGTGTGCTCTTCCGATTAATCTGCTTTCAAGTGGTCACGCACGCATGCATACACGGACGAACTCTAGTGCACAAGTCCAAGAGCAGAAATCACAGGCGCGAGAAGAGGGTGTTTTTTGGGTTGCATACCCAGTTCTGTCCCGGCGACGATGATTGACGACGAATCGCAGCAATGAACCCTCCCATTGGACACTATCGTACAATGTGAGATATAGTGCACGACCCAACTCGCGGCGCTCATCCAATCCGTGGCAACGACCCCCGCCAAGCGCCATCGCCTCATCACCGCACCCATCGAATCCTGTTCCTCCCTCGCCCTTCCAGTCCCCCGACCGTGGTGCAAGTCCTGCTGAAATACCGTCCGATCGCCCTGCCTGCGTCTCTCCTGTTACCAGTCCCCTCCCGTCCATTCCAAGAGGTCCCCAAGCAACACATCATCCGCGAAACCGTACCCCTCCATTTGCCTCTCACCCTTCCATCCCTCCTCGACGGCATTGTTCGTCGGAGTCGTCGGCATCGGCAGCGGCGGCGTGGAGGACAACGCACGCCCACTCCCGTGGTTGTGGGTGTCCATGCCGATGGCCGTCGGCTGACCACGGCCCTCCATTCCGATCTCTGCTCCGGGTCCCCACACACACGCTTCGAACTCTTCGAAGTCGTCGAAGTCTCCGAACGTCCGCTCGTCCGGTAGCACACCTGAGGCGAGATAGTTCATCCTAGGCGTCGTCGTCGTCGGCAAGGGCTGCGGGGTAGAAGAAGATGAAGATGAAGAAGGAACTCCTGCGGAAGAAGATGCCAGTGGGACATGGCGATTCGCAGTGGAAATGCGAGCGAGTTTCTCCACGGATGGAGATGTCGACTCGGGTTGGGAGGACGGTACGTTAATATTCGGAAAGAGTTCCTGGAGAATGTCCGCTTCTTCTTGGACGGTCAAGGCGGGAAGGAGAGTGAAACCTGCGGGAGCTTCGCTGAAGGAGGGAAGGTAAAAAGGCTGGTGGGTCGGGGTGGGGAGGAGTGAGGAGGAGGTTGCGGCGAAGGTGGCGTTGTGCATGTCCATGGTAACATCACCAACAGAGTGGACGGCGATGGGTGAAGATGGCGGGATTTGCCAGAATGACTCGTCGATCCACGCCGGATCTCCGTTGTCCACCACGGGCTTCTGTTCGTGGTGCCGACGAGTCCGCTTCAGGGCGGGCGGGCGGACACCCTCGTCATCGTCGTTGTCGTCGTGGTCCATGTAGATACCCGCGGCGGAGGCGACCTTGGGAGTCTCTCTGCGCACACGCTTGGACCTGCGAGGAAGAGGAGTTTGCGGGCCTGAAGCCGCAAGTCGTCGTGCAAAGTCATTGTCTGCGCCGGCGGAGATCTTCTGGAAGCGGAACACGGGGCAGTTCAGGGCTTTGGCGCAGATACTGTCGAAACGCGCCGCGAGCACTGATGGGTGCTCGTCCGCGTCGTGCTTGGAGCAAAAGGTGGATGTGGCGATAAGTCGGGCGCTGCGGGTGATGGCGGCGGTTGCGGCGCTAGTAGACCCAGGGGAGACGGCCTCGTGGAGCTGGGATTTCTGGAATTGCAGGTCTTCGAGCAGGAACATAATGCGATGGGTTCTTTGAAGACCGATAGCGCCATTGCATCGGGTGTTCTTGGGTCGGACCGGGCAGCAATTGGCTTTGGTCATGTTCAACGCGTCCAGGATGTCTAGCTCACGGCCATAGTAGGTGTGAATAGGCTCCAGAGTGACATGAATCATAATGGAAGGACAACTCGGGCTGGTGGGGTGACTGATAGGGAACAGTTGGGGCAGATAATTCCAAGGCCGACGGAAGAATGTGTTGGAAAGATGAATAAACAATGGAAACGTTCAAGGAGTGTGTTCAAACCGTCGAGAAAGCAAAAGGAGTGGAAAGGAGGTTGGCAGGACCAGAATCCACTGCGGAGAGGATAAGAAGATGAAATGCACAAAAGAAAAGAAAGACCGAGCGTAGAAGAGTCCACCGTCCGATGACGACAATTGAACGACTGGCCAGCTACCGCTCACGATTCCTCCTGGTCAGCAGCACTCAAGGCAAGATTGTTGTTGCGCGCGTTGTAGTATTTCTGTTGCCAGCCACGACGAGACGAAACGCCGCAGCGACGGAAAGATACAGGAGATGGAGATGATATATGGGGATAGTGAGCCGTGGACGAGATATGAAACACCTTCCGCCCGTCGAGGGGGGTTGACGAGACGAGGAGAATGCTTCCGGATCTATGGGGAGGGAGCTCGGGCACTTACTGATGCCGTCTTGGCGAACGCCAGTTCGCGTTTGGTTCGTGCGACGGAAGTGTTATCTGGTGTTACTTGACACTTGGTTTCCCTGGAGTATCATTGGGAGAGAGGAAGGCCCGTACAC
This sequence comes from Zymoseptoria crescenta, assembly GCA_026122155.1. Lineage (NCBI taxonomy): Eukaryota > Fungi > Ascomycota > Dothideomycetes > Mycosphaerellales > Mycosphaerellaceae > Zymoseptoria > Zymoseptoria crescenta. Next base: position 4,993 of record JALRMM010000334.1, on the reverse strand, counting down.
CCGGATCGGATTGTCCAATTGCTATTAACACGGCGCTGGATCGGCGGTAGATGTCTTCCGACTGTGTAGGTGTTGCTCCGTGCGCCGACTACGCTTCGTCACGACCTTCTTTACAGCGCAGACTGTGCAGATTGGAGCTGCAGTGTTGAAGACTGCTAGCGATGTCTACCATCGTTGTCGATCCTGCGATTAATTACTCTGAGGAGGTGGAGGAGCAGTCGAACAGCGAAGTAATACTAGCGACTTGGCTTAAGCAGTTCCCAAGAGCGGCTTCCTTCGGCCAACATGGAAGTAGCATCGTCGTGCTAGGCATCTGTTGAATGTGGTCTTGTTCTAGCAGCAGCTCCGTTGAGGTGCAGAGGAAAGTACTGTAGGGAGAGAGAGGAAGCTATTACCGGGATGGAATCGAAGCGGACTGGTTGCAAGATCCGATAACACTCTCAGGTCCGCCAGGAGGAAGATCGAGTGTACCTTTGGTAAAAGTTCGTTTCCTTGTCTGTTTTGCAAACAATCATGCTGTCTCGCCTCGCCTCCACTAGAGACGATACTCTTTGTCGTAAACTCACAAAACCCTGCTCGCATCAGACGGCGTGGAGAGAGGACTGGCTCCGGCTCCGAGACTGGCAATGATGGAGAAACGGATAACTCGGTTCGAGCTTGGTAGAGTTGCGGCGGGATCGGGAAACCCATGTTGGTGGAGAGTTCGGCACGCGTCGAAGGTGCCGGTATCCTCAGTGATATTTGAAGCTTTGTATTTCCGTATTTGAAGCTCAACGCGGTCACGTGCAGAGGGTGCGGTATCCAGCCATGTTGTGTCCAGTCGTCCATTTAATGGTGTTGTTGGTGTTGTATCAGTCGTTCATTGCCCTCGTCGTCGCCATCACCGCCGTCCTCAATGCCTTCTCTTGTTACCGCTCCGTCCGCTGTGGCCAGCACCGCCGCTGTTACCGTGCCGCCGTCTACCTACGAGCAGGCGCTTCTTGATGAGGATGATGAGGATAACGGTAATATGCCGCAGGAGGAGTTCGATATGCTGGAGCCGTGGGAGAAAGAGGAGGTTTTGAAGGAGCGTAAGAAGCGTTCGCGTGTAGTTGGCATCTACAAAGGTCTCAGTCAGCGTGAAAAAACGATGGAAGTAATGAAGCGGTCGATAATGGAGCGGTCGATGATAGAGCGGTCGATGATAGAGCGGTCGATGATGGAACGGTTAATAATAATGTCGAGGCGATGGATCACGCCGCCGGTGGACGAAGGTTGATGCAGTAAGGAGGGTTTCAGATGCCAAACGGCATGGCTACGAGATCTCCAAGCCCAATGGACCGTCCAAGCACCGAGGCGTTGCTATCTCACAGCCCGGTAGAATATCTGGCTTGCATAATTCTGTCGACAAGTCCGCTTCGCACTTCGGCCTTGCTGCTTCTCTGCTGACTGTCGATCAAGCTCGGGATTGTCGACATCTTACTGCTCCCCATCTCTGCGGATATGTGTTCGTTGTAATTAAAGCAGGATCACCGTCATCCGAACATGCAGGAATTTATCACATCGCCCTCCCGATGTAGAGTGTTCCTCATCTGCCTCTCCCATCGCCCATAGAGCATGTGTCTCGATAACGGCATCGGTCACGGTGGATTTTTCATTTTCGATGGCCTTGCAACTGTATGCCGGGACAATCCAAAAAGTTGCCGGGTCTGGCTTGCGAGCCAATCGATAGCTGAAATCGCGTGGATGAGCTGGACTTGTCGAGTGTTGTTGATCCAAGACGGGGCACCGCGCAACTGTACGGAAAACGTCTCATGTTCGTTCTGTGAACACCAACATGCATGTCCATGTCTGCAGCGTCCAAGGTTGCTTCGCAGTCCACGTGGTCAGGATTACCCACACCTCTCCCACCTAACCGAGCCTCACCAAGCCGTCGTTCTTTACGGCAAACACCACTGTCGTCTTGTTTGCTTTGTCCCGCCAACGCCGCTTGCGAACCTTGGATTGCGAGCTATAGTCTGATTTCCCGATAGCGTGGAATGTAAGCCCCAGGAGACTAAGGAATGTAAGACCCAGGAGATTGAGGACTCCCCGGCAACCCGCCGGTATTGCATCCTCTTAGCTGTCCCAGAGCGCGAGTGTATACCTCAAAACTTATCCTCCAGGCCATGTTAGCCATTCTACGAGTCTCGGAATCGTCTCTAAAGGCGGGATTGTATTATGATCCTGGAGGAAAGCAAAAGCAAATCTGGGCTCCAAAAAAAGTTCGGATTGTAAATGTCCGGGCTGCGAAAAAAAAATTCAGGCTGCGAAAGAATTTCAGGCTGCGATAAAAGTTCAGGCTGCAACAAAAATTCAGGCTGCGACAAAAATTCAGGCTGCGAAAAAAAAAAAAGGCTGCGAAAAAAATTCAGGCTGCGAAAATTTCAGGCTACGAAAAAATTCAGGCTGCGAAAAAAGTTCAGGCTACGAAACCGATGGAGGATGGGCTATAGCATTCGAAACGTCCTCTTTTAAGGCTATATTAATTCGATTCCGTTTGCGACCTAGTCGACGTAGTGTTTAATAAGGCTTTATATTAAGATTCGTCTCCTTACTCGTCCTTAACTTTTATTATCTCCCTTAAACTTTATTATCTCCTTTATACCTTATATTCTTCTTCTACTAATATAGTATCCGGCCTTAAAACAATGCCTCTAGTATTAACATAAACTACTAAAAAGGATGGACGGAACTTAAATAACGCTATTTAGATTCTATTTAGTATCTAGTACCTAGTACTAAATCGTTAATAGACTCTAGTTTAACGTCTACTCGAATAATTCCTTTATAGGCTATTAGTATCTACGAGTATTTAGTAAAGACTATAGTAATACCCGAATAGTATATATACTACTTCGATTTCCTCTATATAAGGCCTAAGTAGGTATTAAACAATTAGATAGTAGTAGCGTTACCCTTATAATCCTAACTTCTAATTAAGATAAACTCTAATAGCTCGAGGCCTATAGCTATCGTCTCCTTTTCTACTCCTTACCTAGCCGGATCGCGGTTTATAGTTAACTAGAAACGCTATATCTCTTTTTATACTAGAGTATAAGTATCTATAGATCTAACGATTTTATATTATTCTTATATCCGCCTATCGAGTTAGAATATTATAGCGCGGTTCGCTTAGTCCTAGCCTACTCGAGAGTAGCCGACTAAGAATAAGACTATTAGGCGGACTATAATAGGCGGGTTATAATAGGCGGGTTATATTAGTAAGGTTATATTAGGTAGGTTAAATTAGGCTAGTTATATTAGATAGGTTAAATTAGGCTAGTTATATCGGGCGGGTTATATTAGGCGGGTTATTAGGCGGGTTATATTAGTATATCTTCGATAAACCAAACTATAAGATAGTAAGTTATCGCGATAGCTAATATAGTTAAGTAAAGCTATATAACCGATAGGCATTAAAAACGACTCTCTCTCTATAGGGTTCCTTAGTTAAGATCGAGCTTTCCTACGTACTACTCCTAGGTTAAGAAGCGTATTCGTACTATATTATTAGTATAGGCCTCCGGCCTATCTATATCCAGGTTCTCCTATATAGATATAACTACTAGGTCCTAAGGGGTAGACCTTATAATAGCTAGGTTTTAACCGCTAGGTTTTCGGCTAGGTTAGGTAAATTCCGAGAATCCTAATTTTTAGGTTTTTGCGGTTTAGGATAAACCTAAAAAAATTTAGGATTGGTTTTAAGTTAGTTAACCTAGAATACTATACGGTTAACCGGAAAAATAAACCTAAGAAATATCGAGATCTCACTTTTAGAAAAAAATAAATTGCCGATTTTATAGGTTTTAAGACGCCTAGTATCCGTATGGACTATATACACTACTATTGTGAGGGGGGAGTATACTTAGACTCCAAACTCCCGTCGGATAGTAGTAATGTACACCGGAGGTGTAGTAAAAGAGGGCTATAGAAGGTAAATATATAAAAAGAAGACAAGGAAGGTAGATAGGGGGGCAACGAGGAGGTAGATTTAAGTACTGTGTGCTATTGTGCCCTCGAAGTGCTAAAAGGTAGCATAATAGATAATAAAGTCCATTAGCTACCTAGCGACGAAGGTAGCACTACTAGATACACGTAACTAGTGCGACTTTCCCTACTATACTGTCCTAAAGCTTATTAGAAGGCTATAGTACGGGATCCGGAAAAAAACAATAGAATAATATAAATTCGTCGTTATAGACTAGTAGTTTTAGAGGGTTCCGCCTTCTATTAACAAATATATTATAGTCCTTTAGATAAACTACCGACTACTTCCGCCGACTATAGGCGAGCCTTAGATCCCGACTAGCTATATTATAATAAGAGGCGAGATAAATAACGTTATAATAACTTATCTCGATCGAATTCGGGGTCCGAAGCTAGATAAGCTTCTTTACTAATCTATTACTTTCGATACTATATTAACTAAACGACATCGAGTCCGATTAATACCATTTTGAAGCGTATTAGGGCCTATACTTACCTCTCGGCAATATTGTATATAGAGGTAGTATACCGCGCATTGCTATTACTAGAATTATACTACGACTACGAGGATCGTACGTAATAGTAGTAGTTCTCGGCCGATACCGTTTTTTCGACCCTTCTACTATATCCGCCGACTACGCCTACCGGCTATACCTTAAGCACTATATTCACGGCGCGACTGCGACCTTATCTACCGATTTCCTCCTAGAAGCCGAGTACTAATCGGGAGACACCTAGAGACTACGAGTTATAGCTACGCTAACTACTCCTACCGGTTATAAGAGCGATATATAAGGAGAAAAGCGTCTATACTCTAGGTTAGTAAAGGAAGTAAAGGAAATAATCGGTATAGCTAGCGAATTAAGTATAGGAACTATTAGCTAGAGCGAGCTATCCTTCGGAGCTACTAAGATAGGCGGCGCGAAGCTACCTAAGCGGAGAAAGGCGGACACTAAGGATACGAAGTCGAAGACTAAGTAGGATT
>JALRMM010000333.1:0-40467 GCA_026122155.1 Zymoseptoria crescenta | reverse complement strand
GAAACAAAGTCTATCCTATACCTTATAAATCCTTATTATCCTTAGGAATAGGCGCTATAACGGGTGTAGACGCCGCTACCCCTATATTATTAAACGTGCTAGCTTTATTGTTACGGTCGCTAGCTACGAACCGGCTCTTCTAATCGTATAGCTTACGGTTACTAGCGAGTGCCGCGAGGATACCTTCGAAGTCGCGATGTCCCGCGGGAAATATCGGAACGACCTAAAATAATAGTTAGCGCGTAGTATACGAAGGGGATACGAGGGACTTACGAGAATAGCTAACTCCGCTAGGACACGTAGAGAATCTACGATGTCGGAGACCTTCTATAAGCCTTCGCCGATAAGTAGAATAGGCTAAGGAGTAGGATTAGTCTTCGCCTATTTTAACTTAAATTGCTAAGCGCTAGAGAGAAACTAATAGAAGACTACGATCTTTTCTATAGCGTCCTCGCGAGTAGCATCGACGTCCTCGATAGTAGCTTTATCGTCTAAGTTACGAAGATCTAATAGCGCTATCTCCGTAGCGTCCCAAGCGATACGGCATCCGAGCGGGAGCTCCTTATAGTCCTATTTAGCACTCCTACGGATAGTTAGCGAATATAAGCCGAAGGGATAGCGAAGTACTTACTTATACCCTTTATAGCGGATCTTTACCGAGGCATACGAGCAATTATAGTCGACCGCGCGAGAGTAGTTACCGCGGTTACCTTTACTAATATAGCTAGTATAGCGCTAGTAGGGACGAGGAGGACGGACGCTATATAGTATCTTCGGATAAGTAGGCGGCGGAGGACCTTTATACGCCTTACTTAGAGACGTCGTAGCCGGAGGCTCGATAGTCTTACCGTCCTTATTGTTATTCTTAATAATAGGAGAAACTTCTATAGCCGGAGCCTTCGTAGCTCCCTTTCTCGAGCGCGGAGTTTTCGGAGTCTAAGGAGTATTAGCTCCCTTAGTAATAGTAGCTTTCGTCTATAGGCGGGACGAAGTACGAGGCTTCTTAGATAAAGACGTAACAACTTCGTTACCGTCTTTAAAGCTAGCCGTAGCGCGGCCGCGTTTTAGATCGGCTTTCTTAATACTAGAAGATTTCTAAGGAGTTAGAATATTCGGCGACGGACGTTTACTAAAGGATATACGCGTACGCGGCGTGTCCTTATTAGATTCTATTAGAGTAATTAGTACATCTTATAGAAGCTATCTTAAAGGCTCTTACGCTTAGGCCGAGTAGGTCGCTATCTCTTTCGAGGCTCCGACGGCTACGCCGACTTATTAGGTAGGACCGAACCTAAGCTAAGGAAGTCGCGCGAGCGTACCTTAGGTTTACGGGTTACGCTAAATCGGTATACTATAATCGGATTAGCGTAGGCTAGAGATAATTATAGATACGCTTACCTATCGAGTCGTCCGTTAACGTCTCTATAATACGTAGGCTAGGCCGCTTAGAAGGCTTCTATTACTAGGACGAGCGATCTAGAGGGTTATTATACCGCTTAGCTATTAGTATAGTAGTCTTACTACTTTAATAGCTAGATTAAGCGAGATCTTTCTTAGCCGAAGGAACGGAAACTATACGAAACTATTATAGAGGTAGTATAGTTTTATTAAGCTCTAATAAGAGTCGACGTTCGGCTAAGGAAGGATTAGATATACTTATAATATACCGCGTACGGTATACGAAGTCTAAGCGAGAGTAATGCGAAGGTAGTAGTGTCTAAGAAAAGTTAGCTCCGAAAAATAGAGAGTAAATAAGTATAGAAACTTGCCGTCGCCTAGATACCCTCGATCTACTATATTTATTAATGTTATTGTTAATAAATTAGGAATGTATTAAACGGAAGTAGATATTATAGAAGTAATGTTTATAGTAGACGGTATAGATATATATAAGCTGCCGCCGGACTAACTAATAAGTTACCGGATGTATATATATAGGCTCGTACTATATAATATACAAAGTAATCGCAAAGTAATTACGAAGTAAGCCTACTAAATCCCCTATAAGCGCACCGGGGACGACGCTTATAAGGAGAGGAGGCAATTATAATAGCACCGCTAAGGACTGCTATAAGGATTACTACTAAAGGTAGTAATCCAGGTCGAGTAAAGTTATCCTTTAGTTATATAACTAAGGAGGTAACGAATACTTAGCGTATACCTACTATATATAAGGCGAAGGGCTTACGCTCGCATATAAAATTCTATAAGAATTAGTCTTACCTTTTATCTAGTGGATATTAGGCGTTCCTTATATTACTATAGACCCTATCGCCTTTATATAGCTCTATAGATAACGAGTCTACTACTAGTAGTATATTAAGATTAATATATAGGCTAGAGGTATCGATGTCTTCCTTACTATTACTAATCTTTATATGCAATTAGCAAAAGCGCTAATACATAACACCTAGTATTCTTACCTCTTACTTTACTACTAGTAGAGCTATAATTATAGCTATATATACGATTTCGAGCGACGGTAAGGTACGAAAACCTTCCTCGATTAAGGTGGACGCACGCCCTACTTAGCTGCCTTTTTACTACTAAAAATAGGTAAGGGTTTGGCACTAACATAGGGCAGCCGTCGCTAAGAAGTTACTCTTAGCATTACTAGGGCGCCGTCTACTAGTAAAGGGATAATAGCGAGCATATAAAGATAGGATCGACCGATCGCGCTATAGCGAGTCTTCGCATCCTCGAGTCCCCGGTGTACTAGATAAGTTAACGACGATCGTCAAAACTTAACGATAGATATGGTGCTACTAAGCGTCCTCCGCCTCTATCGCTACTATACGGAGCTATAAACTCCGTAAGGACGCTACCTAGACGTGTATAGATAGTAACTATAGCGAGTAGTACCTTTCTCTTACTTAAGTACCCGACGCTATCTATTCGCCCTTCGGTACCTAGCTACTACTAGAGGTAGCAAACGCGTGCGAGTATAAGCTAGGAGGCCGATGCTTAGTAGATCTTAACCGGCCTATAAGAAAGATTAGTGAACTCGGAGCTTTTAGTATCTTCCGAGTATAAGTAACTTAGTAGGGTAGTGTATCGTATGCTAGAAGCTACCTAGATCTACCCTCGAGTACGTTATAGCCGTAATAGAAAGAACATTGCATCGGATACTATCGAACCGCAATAATACGCCACTTCACTTAAGTCTACGGAAGTCGCCTCTTACTAGCGGTATTACGATTACTTACTCGGAGTGCTTAAGTACGAGATACCTACGAGATACGATAGCTTTAAGCCGGTAGTTATCTCTACGTTTCTACGGACCGAAGTAGCGTACTAGAGCCGATACCGTATAGCATAAGGAATAGGAGAGGTACGTATAGCCCTCGCGCTCGCCGTCGAATTTCTAGCCTAACGATAAGAATGTAGTTATCTATCCGACTAAACGACACTACGTCCTATACCCTATTATCCGAAGTCACGGATTTGCGACACGGATTAGAGCCGAACTCTAATCGGGTAGCTACTATTAGCAGCGATAAATCGCATAAGACCTCTATCGGGTAATCGTTCCGTAGATTAGGACCCTCGGATTTAACGGAGCGACATCCTACGTAACGTATAGGCTCTCCGTACGTACGCGTCCGCTACGACGCTTTCTCGTTAGTTAGTCGAGTATAGTAACTCCTCTAAGCCTTAATTCGAGACGAAGCCATTAATTATAGCTATTATATCCAATCCCGCTCCCTAAGCGCTAGACTAGAAAACCAAATACGACCTAGAACTTCGAGAGCGAGTGCTTAGTTTAGAGTAGGAGCTCCAAAGCGCGAGGGTATAGGCGTTAGATATAGCGACTAAGCGGGTAAAGGCGGACTTACGACCAAAACTTACGGAGCTAAGTAAGATAGTCAAAGAGCTTACGGATCGAGGTACTAGAGGTAAGCTTTAAGAGCGAAGTAGTCGAGAAGGAACATATACTAAACTTAAGCCGGCCCGGTGTTAAGAAAGACAGCCTCTAGCCGAGCTTATAGGGGACACGTAAATACCTACGACTACGGAGGATAAAACCTTTCTACGATAGACTTTAATTACCGAGAGTATACGTCTAATTAGGCTATTAGACTAGAGCGTAGAGACTAGTAGTCCGATTACGACACCCCTAGTATATCGAGCTCGTTAATAGTACGTAATACTAGCTACGATGCCGAGATTTCAACTAATATCTTACTCTACTTCTAGCTAATCTCGCTACTCGCTTCTTATTCGGCTAGTATACTATAGCGTACTCCCGTATAGGTGCGTATAGTAATAAGTAGAGTAATTAGCTAGATCCGGCAACTTACGGCTATCGTCTTTCGGATAGTGAGCGTAAGGCCCTAGATATACTTATTATAAAGCCTAAGCGACCTCGTCCTAGTATTGATTTCTTAAATATTACCTAAGCTCGACTAAACCGGACGGTCTATTTCCGACTTAAATATGCTTATTAGAGAGACTCCACCCTCTCGGGATTAACCGGCCTTCCACCGAAGAAACTATCGTATATCTATCTACTCCTTAACGTTAATCGCTACTACGCCGGCCTTTTACGTAACTCGATAGCCTCTAGACGTCGCTATTATTCTAACGTCCGTACCTCCGAGTTAACTCCGTTTAATCTCCTTACCCTAAGCTTACGTACGCTCGATCTCGAGACTTTACTAGTATCCGTAGCTTCAATTACTAATCAAAATACTAGATAAAGGAAGGTGCACGGCACTATAGTTAGGTAATAACGTATTAAGAATCTCGTAGGTAGGATCGAGAGGCTAGTAGGACCCCTATAACGTATGCCTATATAACCCTTCTACGGAGTAATTATATTAGTAGTAGCGAAGGAGGGACGAGAGCAAGCTATCGAAGATTAGGTAGAGGACAATTAAGCCCGAGAAGCTCCTCTTAGAAGTAGCATTAACATAAATCTATAGACACCGTACTACGATTCGTCTACGCGCTATCTCCCGAAAAGTAGATATAACTCGATCGTATAGGCATACTCTTACCTAGTAATTAACATACTCTTACATAGCAAAGGGAATGCTAATTACTCCTCCGATCGAATGAGATTAACTGGACCGAGACCCTTAGAGCCTTAGAAACCCCAAAAGCGAACCCCGTAGCTTAATTATATAAGCCTTAAGCAAAATGGAAGTATGCTCGTAACCGGAGAAGACATAACTTTTATAAACGATTAGTATAGCACGATGGGTATCTAAGACGCCTAGAGCATGCGATTATTTGAGAGGCCTTAGGCCGAGCGAGAGTGGCCGAAAGCTACGCCTGGAGTTAAACTACGATGCCTCTCCGACCAACTTCGTAAGAGCGACTACGCATCCAAGGAAACGAGTAAAAAATTTGGTGCAAGCCTAACGTGAGCATGCTCCTTAAGTGCATACGAAGGGGTGAAGAGCACTTCACAAGCACACAACAAGCCCTATAGTATCGACGAGGCCCTCTATTACTACGAGCTTCGATTGTGTCGGCGCACGCAAATTTTTATTTTTCATCTATGTTGGACGCACTCTCAGCCGTATCCCCTTATCTCTTAGTAGCTACAGCATATGTGATCGAATGCAGGAGCATCGTGCGAACATCGCCGACTTTTGGCTCGGCTACAAGTGAATCCTACTCCTTAAATTCGGGGGTTGTCTGCATTAGATCGCTCAATTCTCTCCATACGAGAGGTTAGGCCGATTAAAGAGAAAGCTGTTCAACAATAGCCTGGACACATACGGCAGGAGACTCGGATAGAGGAATCCAGGCAGGTAGCTGGAGTCGAGTAATGTAGTATCCTGAATAGAGAAGTCGAGATATAGCTTAACAGGACAACATAGTCGAGGTCTTGCCTTGGAGTACGATTCCTAGACTCGCTCTATGCATTAAGAACACTAAGTAAGAGTCATCCTCCCTCGTCTATAAACACAATAAAGGACATCAAGGCAGTGGACTGTGTCGCTGGCAGCGCTGCGGGTTAATGAAGCTGAAACCCCACAGAGGCTCCGACCCAGACTTCACAGAAATCTCAAGACATTCAAGACGATCCGCTTAAGAGGATCCATTCTCTTGCGAAGCCAACCTTCTTCTCCACGCATGCCGGCCCATAGTATTAATGCTTCATCCCAGCATTGCAAACTAGACGCCGCAGTTCGAGCGAGTATAGGAACATTCAGCGCACAAACTCCGTACATATATGTTGATGCGAATTCAGCAAGTGAGGCATCAAGGAAGTTACCGTCTCTGCCGGCCACCCGGACAGCCCTCCAATCTACGACGCCAACGGTCTAGACCTTACGATAAAGAGCCTTCCCCCTGCCGGAGTTCTACTTGGCGACTTCTAGGCCGGACGTCTGATGTACCTCTTCGACTGCCAGAGCATCTCCCCGGACGACTCGCCCTCTTGCACCTTACTGGAGTCCTTGCTCCCTCGAAAGTGATGTTAACCGATCTCATCCAGAATTCATTAAGAGACGGAGACAATAATAATTGTCGCAACGGAAAATAGTAGCTAAACGGGAGCAAGAGATGGACGCGGACGGCGGACAGGATAGCAACAGCAGACTGCAGTAGAAATGTCGTCGGCGGGAATGCTCTTCAATTCGAGAGAACCTTGAACTGGCGCGCTACTGAAGCGATTGCAACAGGAGGATGGTAACAAGGAGTCGGCCAAGACGAAGGCAAAAGAACTGGCTTGGGATCTGCGACGGAACACAATTGTATCGCCGACACCTCCAAGTCATCTAATCTGAGAAAGCAGAAGTCGAGTCGTACCTCTGCTTATGCCCTTCTCGAAGATCACAGCGTTCGGTTCACGGTACGAAGCTCTACGGAGAAGCTCGGGAATGCCACAGTCTACATCCAAAAGCGATCAATGGCGGCGCAGTACCATGGTGAGTGCTGTCCGAGTCTGCGAGCGCTCGTTATGCGGTGCATCGAGTGCAGTGGATAAGTAGGAGAGTAAGTTAAAGGATGGCTCACTAAGTCGTCGTCAGCCGCCTTTCTATTACTGCCAGACATTGCACCGCACTGCCACAGCACAAACGAAGTGAATGTTCGGCCAACTTTCCAACAAACTTTATACGCTTGCTCACGTTGCAAAGAAACATAGGTCAGTCATTGCCGTTCGTCAATATCTTTGCGATTGTCCAACTTGATGCTCACGACAGACCAGGAAGGGTAGGAGCGACCATGATCAATGTTGCAAAGTCGGTTGGGAAAGATACTCCTCGTATGTCTGGCACTACCCCCAGCGCGACCAATTCCATCGCGGCTTCCGACGAGGACGCTGAAAGCGGAGTCGACCAGAGCGAGAGTACGGGGAGTACCAAAAGCGCTGGAAGCGAACCCCATCGTTATCAAAGCAGGAGCGGACTCATGACATTCCACGACTGGATTCAAAGCGAACACTTCTCCCACCTGTCCCAACAACGTCCCCTCTGTGAAAAGGTCATTCTTTCGACCCCTCGGGGTTGGGAGGCGTTGCATGGGACATTGGCTTCGGACTCCGGTCACGATGGCCATGGCCAGGATGGGCAAGATCCGCTCCATCGTGGGAGTAGCGAGAGTGGGAGGAGCTGGGAGCGGTCGGGGAAGACTGACAAGGTGGGTAAGGTAGGTTCGACAATGGGCTTGAAGCTGGATACTGGAGGAATATTGACAAACACATGGTTCTAATTTTCTTGTTTCGCAGCTTGTCAGAAAGGTCGGGAGACTTGCCCGCTTTATGCGCAACACCCTCGCCCTTGACGTTCTTGGAGTCGTTCTTCTTGTAGGGATGTTGTCTTACCGCAATCCAATCGCCGTGTTTGTCGACAAGCGGCACGGCGTTCTGACTATCCGAGGCAAGCATGCCGTACACGGCCAAATGTTTGCGCGGCCGGTTCTCGCCTTCTCGGCTCCTCCGACGACGGTCGTCCGCGGCGGTTCGATTATGTCAAAGGTCGTCCCTAGCTACAACGGCTCGGCCATGGGCCCCGTGGAGCTCGCGCTACATCTGCATGCCATGAGGATCGTCCACCACGCGTTCTTGTTGGAGAAGCAGGAGGATGCAATAACAGGTCACCTCGCAGCGCCGTCGCTGGCCTCCTTGCTGGACCAGCAATATCGGGAACTGTTGGAGATGGACACGATTATCGCGTTGCTTCTCGAGACGGGATCCTTCCCGGGGTGTGAAATCGAGGTGGAGAGGACGAGAGCGCGGCTGCTGAGGATGTCGGGGAGATTCAGACTCCGCGCTGGTGGTGGTGCGGATAATGGATCATAAAGTGGGAAGAGGAGTGATGGAGGGAGTGAATCTCTTCGCAGAGGAGTGTTTCAGGGGCGTTAGTGCGTAGGAGGTTAGGAAGTCGCGTGAAGCTAACACGACGAGTTAATCGACCATAGCATCAAAAACACCGCACTGGAAGGCCCCAATCGTTCCACGACCCGACGGTCGTCTACCTAAGTATAGCGAAACGGCCACTTTTCCGCAACTCCTCCTCGAACAACCACCTCCTTACCTTTCGAGCAAGATGCGTACAGTCCTGCTCGAGGTGTGCACCGCGAATCTTCGGCCGCGGGCGGGCCCGGTCGCAGGGGGCACTCACGGATTGTTGGTCCGATAGTATTTGGCCGTAGGCAAGCGTGGTCGCAGGGACGCTGATGAATTCGTGAGAGGTCCACCGAAGGAGGAGGTCTGGGGAATTAGTCTTTCGCACTGGGGGGCGCGGGAGTTTGCGTGGGCGAATGAGAGGACATAGTAAGAGTCGGGAGTAACGGGAGGCGAAGTGTCGGGACTGACTGACAGGAGGCATGCGCGGTGTCTTTGTAGCCCGGTAGGAGTTTGGTGATATCGAGAAGGCCATTGGTCGTCGAGGTCTGTTGTCAGGTTTCGGCTGTAGTCTCCGTGTTGAAGCTGACTGCGGACGGATTGTGAGGGGATTTGGCTGAAGGAGAAAGAAGCTGGTAGGCCTTGTCGATGTCGGACGTGAGCGGCACCGCGGCGCTGTGCAAGAACGGGGGCTGCTGGCTAGTCTTGAAAGAAGGTCAGGCATGGAGTGATGGAAGACGGATCGATGTGGCGGTGTTATTTCGTCAGATGGCGTGCGAGTGCGGGACAGTGTTGAGATCCACGAACCGTGCAGTACCAGTCTCCATATTCCAAGGGAGTCCTGGTCATCGGGCAGGATTGAGAGAGGAGAAGTTGAGGCCCAAGGTACCACAGAGGGAGCCGGTATGTCCGGGAGATCGATGAGTATACGCGAGGAATCGATGAGTATACGCGAGGAATCGACTTCCAATCGCGTGGGGATTGCCTGTTCCCCAGCGTCAAGATGCTAGAAACGGATTACGCCGCATGTGTGTAGCAGAAGCCAATGCTTCCGTCAAGTGAAGAGGAAATCGCACGCCGGAATCAGAAGAACATGCTCTCTCGATACCTTATCATAAGCCAAGCTCCCAATTGTTTCATGTCCTTGACCTGCGCACACGATGCCTTCTCCTGTAGTATCTGTCCGTGATGGCCTAGTAGCTACCTTAATCCTCCTTCGTATTGTGAAGTGCTGCTTGTTCTTCCAACGCCTCTCGCTCCATTCTACCCTAGTACCCTTTTCCGGACAAAACCTCATTCGCCCTCACAGCATCCAACATGTCCCCGAGGCGCGTGCCCGCCTCGAGTATCTCGACGACAAACTTCTGAGCTTTGTTCCACTTTCTAATCTGCACAGCCTCGAGGGCGGCTTGGGCCTTGCAAGTCATGCATGTGAGGACCAACGCCGTCTCGTGGGCGGCGTCTGCGTTGACGTCTGTGGTCGAAGCTTCGGAGGATTCGGCTTCCTCGTTGGCGGAGGCTTGGGCGTCCTCGTCGGCAGAGGATTCGGCTCCCTCGTCGGCGGAGCTTGAGGCGGAGAATGAGGCTTCCTCGTCGGCGGAGGATTCGGCTCCCTCGTGGGCGGAGGATTGGGCTTCCTCGTCGGTGGAGAATAGGGCTTCCTCGTCGGCGGAGGATTCGGCAAAAGGCTCCGCAGGTGGTGGAGGCGGAGTGGCGGTCTTGTTGCCAAGCAGGCTGGCGGTGTTCAGTTAGACCGACCGCGGGTGATGCGAAGACATGATGTCATGTCTGAACTCACTCACCTGACCAATGTCTTCCCATGCTTCACCTTCATCTTCTCGACCTTTTCCAGCGCCCGCATCTCCTCGACGATTTCGCGTTCGAGCTCCTGTCGCCGAGCTCGCGCCGCTTCGATCAAGCGGACCTGCGCGGTATATTCCTTGGACGGATGCATCTCGTCTTGACTGTCGCTGAGGTTGGAATCGCTGTAAATGTAAATGATGGTAGGAGATTGAAGCGATGGAAGAAGCGCTTTTGGCGGACTGTCCAAGATATATAACGGCAGTGACAGCAGAGAGCCGTCCTGCTGATCAAGGACCTTTCTGCTAATCAAGGACCTTTTTGCTAATCAAGGACCTTTTGCTGATCAAGGACCTTTCTGCTGATCAAGGACCTTTTTGCTGGTCAAGAACCTTCCGACTGATCAAGAACCTTCCGACTGATCAAGAACCTTCCTGCTAACGAAGCATCAAGAGCCTTCATGATCGACAGCATCTCTACATCGCCGCGGTCGTCTACTTAAGAGAATGCTCATCGCCCTCAAAGTCAAAGGCCAGCTTCACCGAAAGTCTCCGAGGACCGAAACCCGCAACAACCTCCTATTATGCCGCCATCACCGCCTATCATGCCGCCAACGTTTGGTGCGACTCACCTTACCATGGAACAACTCCACTCACGAAACAAGATCGGCCATCGCATTCCCCAGCACAAGCTCAAGCTTCGCGATGAAGAAGCCGCAATCCTCGACGCTTACTGCAAGAAGTTCTCTCTCGACCGATATCACATGCCCGATGCTCCTTCCTTCTTTCGTTTGCTGGAGAAGATGAAGTACGGCCAGCATCTCAAGACCGAGAACGACGTGTTTGAGATGGCGTATCGTGTTGGGATGATCTTTATCGATCAATATGTCGGAAAGAAGGGTGTCAATGACGGGAATGTTGCCAAGGCGAAGGAGGTGGAGGAGTTGGCGAAAGAGGTCGCGAAGTTTTGGAAGAACAAGCTGGCCAAGAAGGGAGTTGGTAGAGAAGAGAGGGGACAACATCACCACGGAGAAGAGACCGGAGGACAGACCGGAGGACAGACCGGAGGACAGACCGGCGAAGAAGGAGAAGAGGAAGACGGACAGGGCGTTGAGCTGGAGGACCAGGGGGACAACGACAACAAGACGCTTGCTTTGCTGGCGAATGCATCGCAGACAGCGGCTTCTCGGTCCAACACCCGCTCGTTCCATCGTACACGCACGTCGACTTCGACGCCTGCTGTTGCACCCGTTAACAAACCCAAGGCTCAAACTCCAACCATCGCGGCGCCGATGAACCCGCCAAAGACTCCTGCCACCGCATCGAAGCTCAAGACCTCCCCGAAGAAGAGCACTCCTGGTACATTTTCTCTCTTGCCTCGTCCACCTTCTTTCATTCTCCCGCTAATTCGATGTCCCAGGTTACACTATCGCGGCACCGGTGAACCCGCCAAAGGCTCCTGCCACCGCATCGAAGCTCAAGACCTCACCGAAGAGCACTCCTAGTACATTTTCTCTCTTGCCTCGTCCACCTTCTTTCATTCTTCCGCTAATTCGATGTCCCAGGTTCCACTATCGCGGCGCCGGTGAACCCGCCAAAGCCTCCTGCCACCGCATTGAAGATCCAGACCTCGTCTAACATGACCGCCCGCTTGGACGAGCTGGACGAGCAGATCGAGGCCTTTGGAGAGAGTTTGGCGAAGAAGCGCATGGAAGTCGAGAGACTCAAGATCGTGGAGAGGGATGGGAAGCTGGCGTTGGTCCTGTTGAAGAGGGAGGTTTGAGGCGGCAGCACGACGTGGGAAGAGACGGCGTGGGAAGAGAAGGCGTGGGGAGAGACGGCGTGGGAAGAGACGGCGTGGGAAGAGACGGCGTGGGAAGAGACGGCGTGGGAAGAGACGGCGTGGGAAGAGACGGCGTGCGAGGATGCAGCGTGCGAGGATGCAGCGTAATGCAGAGACTAGAGATCCAATGCATGTTCTCAATTAGAGTAGTCAGAGTTTCCAGATTAAAGAGGTCAAGTTCATCTCACGGGTCAAGTTCATCTCACGGCGCACACGAATGCGAGGTCTTGCCATGCCTCGAGAGGGTAGAGCGACAACGATATTGAGCGTCAAGATCAGCAGTGGGCGATGGACGGAATTGGTTAGAACCTCATCAATTCAAGTTGACCTCAGGGAGGAGGAATTCATGCGTCTTCGACAGGCCACTGCCCATCTGCGCGAACACAGACCATTCCATCACCTCCGTCACGTCCGCGATCGGCGCCCTCATTGACACTCGACGAGCATCACGTCCTCAGCACGCCGAGCAGAAGATTGCGATGCCACCTTCTCGAGCGCCAACGCAAGCACCGCCGCCCTTACAAGTCAAGAGCAACAAGAACAATACCCTCAAAAGCGTCAACCGCGTCAAAAAACCACAAACATGCACGATGTCGCGGTGAGAGTCGACTTGGTGAAGGAGCATGCATTGATTTCGCACACCTTTGATTCGATGTCCAGAGTCCTCCGCCGCGTGGTGCGACAGCCTCTACGAACGAACTCGAAGCGCCCGCGAGGACATCTATCTCGGCGACCAAGTCCGAGCTCCAGCATCGAATGCTTGCCTCACGGCCAGAAGGACAAGAAGGACGGGAAAACCAGCCCAACCTCATTGTGCAGGTAGGGATGTAGTACAAGATGCCGGTGGAGACGAAGGAAGAGAGTTATACGGTTTACCTCAGTGAAGGCGAGGAAGAGGATAACGCGCACGCGCAAGACGATGATGAACATGGCCCGGTCAAGCATGGTCAGGAAGACGATGGTGCGACGTCCAGCTCTGCGGCCGGCACTCGCGACTATGGCTTCTTCTTGCTGCTGCCCTCACGAGTCGCACTGCGGCAGTCCTTGCAGATCTGCTTGAAGGTTTGAAAGTCCCTCAGATCTTGTCCAAACCACCGCTCCTTGCATTAACTGATCTTGCTCTAGCTCTTGATGGAAGTTTTGAATCAGCTGCCAATCGGAGTCCGACACCGCTGGCTGGTCAAGATCACCAAGCAGAGGCAGTGGATCTTCGCAGTGGATCTTCGGTTGTCAGACGACGCACACACTCCTGTTCTTCACGGCCAGTGAGGCCAAGACGAGATGCTCGGCGACCGGCATTGCGATCGGGGTTGTAGTCGTTTTCACTATCACCTTGCTGAGAAGCCTGAGATTGGGACCGTGTCGGACGGAGGTGGCTGGAAGGACGATTGCGGTAGTGGGAAGGAGGACGGCGGCGGCGGTGGTGGTGCGGTCGACTGCGAACGACGATTGACGTATCCCGATGGCGTCTGTTCGTCGTCACGAGCTGGCGTAGTCCTTTGCACTCTGTCGGATGCTCGTGTGCGGTGCGACGATCGAAGGCGCTACGCTTGGAGTTGTGATAACCGGCAATGCACCACTTTGGCTCGGACTGCAGGTTAACATCGAGACTACTATCAGCACAGTAGATGCATGTGTCATCCTGCTGAGGTCCTTGGCAGGCTGGGTGGATGCGAGGGTGTTGACATGTCGTGCAGTGGAACGTCCGCTCCCTTATCGGCAAGCTGCTCGATGTCCAGCAACAGTGTCGCTGGTCAAGAGCCCGCCATCCAGTCCTCGTTGGTCGCGGAGATGAGTGAGTCCGCACGCGGATCCGAAGTTATCAGCTAGTTTCCTGATTTTCAACAATCTTTCTGATCATCAACAGTCTTGCTAAGACATTTCGCCTGTCTGCTATCTTTCCTGGAGTTGACGACATCTTATATATTCCATGTTGTTCCCCTTAGATCTTTCCTTTTCCTTGCATCGACTTCAATCTGTTCACCCGTTTCCACCACCCTCAATAACAACAATGCCTCAGCTTCAAGGAACCTCCAACGATCAAGTCCGCGTATGTCACATCGTCTAATTCTCACACGAACAACAATCGCTGATCCTTTCTTTTACAGACGTACGAGAACATGTCATACGACGATGCCCTCTCTGGCAAACAAGTTTCGTTCTCCGCCGCTTGGATCCGCAACGCTCTTGCTTTCTGCGCTAAGCGTCAGATCTCCGCCCACTGCCTGCCACAGAACCCAAAGGAGCTTACCGAGTAGGTTCCTATATACTCACTCCTCTAACCGTTATCCGCTAACACCTCCCTTACTTAGATTCATGCACGCGGTCGGTTGGGACGTTACCGACGAGGAGCTCTTTACGGTCCTCGCCACGAAGCTACTCTCCTGGTTGTCTCGTACGATTACGAACAAGAACCTCTCGCCCGCAATGGTTGAGACGAAGAAGAACCCCGACCAGACACGTATGGCGGACTGGCAGAACGTCTGGGTGCGTTGTGATGACCATAAGGAGCCTTTTCTTTCACTCGTGTTTTAAGCTGACCTTTCCTTCTTCTTCCCAGGCCGCCTACACCCTTCGGTGGATCGATCCCAGCTTCGAGTTCATCCTCCGCAAGACCTCTCCCAAGCCTCCCCCCGGTATGAAGAACCCGTCTCCGCGACCTTCTGTTCCGCGCCAGTACAAGTCTGCGGGAGCTCTGATCGCCGCCACCGCCCACGGGCTCGGGTCCCTCGCGGCTCCCAAGGCTGGCCTGCTCAAGAAATCTGAGGTGAACCCCGAGGCGTCCGCTGAGGAGGAGTTCGCTGAGGAGGAGTTCGCTGAGGAGGAGTTAGTTGTTGTCGAGGATCTCGAAGCGGAGTCCGTGCAGAACGAACCGGACCTCCTTGCTGCCTCCTCCGACCTCGTCCACCCGCAGAAGAGTGCCGCTGTGCCCGCCACCAAGATCCACCCGCAGAAGAGTGCCGCTGTGCCCGCCACCAAGATCCACCCGCAGAAGAGTGCCGCTGTGCCCGCCACCAAGATCCACAAGCCTGTCAAGGACTCTCTACCTATCAAGGCTCCCACTCCCGTGGAGATCTTCGCTGCCGTCACCGCCGACCCGCTCTTCCTCGACTGGCAATACGATCAGTCCTCCGTCACTCTCGGCCCGCTCCAGAAGAGCTCCTTCAATTACGCCCTGTCTCACCCGGACTTCATCTCATGGTGGCAGGCGGATGTCAAGGCCAAGATGAAGGCTGCTTCGGAGAAGGGCCAGAAGAAGATCAAGCATCGTGGTGGGTACACCACTCCTCCTCCAAAGACGCCGAAGCAGACTTCCGTCAAGAGGGCTGTTCCCGTCGTCAAGAAGAAGGTGCAGTTTCGCCCTGCTTCGGCCAGCTCTGCCTCGTCCTCTTCCGGTGGCTCGCTGTACGGTTGAGCTCGGCGACCAATTTTTTCCCTCCCACTGTCATGTTTTTGGCCAAGTCTGCCGAAGGGGATTTGCTAATCTGGAGTTGCATTCGCTCTAGGCGATGTTGACTCGATTCTCTCCTTGGTTAAAGATCGAATTGGATATCATATGAAAATGGAAACTTTTCTTCCTCCCACCGCCCTCGCTGCTTTCTACATGCGTTCATTCATTGCTGTTCTTCCGTCACGTGGCCTTTGACAAGCGAACGCGGTCTTTGCGGATAGCCTGACGTTGGAGCTCGGCGTCGTTGGCAGGACTGGTATTCGGCATGGCCAGGGTGGTGAACAATCAATCCTCGGGGTTCATTGACGGATCGACCAATCCGATGGCGGATCGATTGTTCACCACCCTACAGCATGCACTTCGGTACAAGAAACAGAGAGAGAGAGAGAGAGAGAGAGAGAGAGAGAGAGAGAGAGAGAGAGAGGAAGAGAGACGTTGACATTCGAGATGCGAAGTGACATGACAAGGCTTTGCGGCATGAACGCTTTGAGCACACTGAGAGGGATCTCGGCGCCGTGGATTGCGAGATGCTAAACACGATCCCAGGGGAGGGCAGAAGTTCGATTCGACGCCCAACGTACCGCAGCCACTCAGTCCATACACTTCTGACAGCTCGCCTCCGTCGTCCGGTCGGCCACACCGACACACATTTAGCTGGCCCGAGTCCTTCCGCCTTCCTCCTCCACAGCGAAAGCCATCCCTTTCCCTTCTTGTCCCGTGCACGCTCGATCCCAAGGCTCGGTCGACCTGCGGCGCCGCTCTCCCTCTCTCTCCCTCTCTCTCTTTCTCTCTCTCTCTCTCTCTCTCTCTCTTTCTCTCTCGCTCTCTCTCTCTCTCTCTCTCTCTACTTCAGCCACCACATCGCCACAAGCCCAATCCACGTCGCGGTCGCGCATGCGAAGCTCAAATTCGCGACCCTCCTCGCCTCTTGTGCTAGCTCCAGCGCCTCCTTGGCCTGCGCTGCTACTTCGCTGGTCCTAGTACCCGCCATCTTCGGAATCTTGGTCGGATGGAGGTTCGGATGGAGGTTCGTAGTGATGGAGGTTCGTGGTGATGGAGGTTCGTGGTGATGGAGGTTCGGAGGGAGGTTCGTGGGGTTTGGCGAGGTCGTTGTCGGAGACTAGAAAAGATCCTGTGAGCATTTTCGAAGCTCGTTGCCGTGCGAGCGAGCGGACATACCTGCCTACCGAGCGAGATTGTCTCCAATGGAAGAGTGCGATGTTGGTGTCGACTCTTTTCTTGCGCGGGAGATGGAAGCCGAACGTGCTCGTTTCCGCAGAGATGAAGACCGGGCCAAAAAAGAAGAAGAAGAAAGGGAAGACGAGGAAAGGTTGAGGTGCAAACAACACCGGCAACCTGCAGAAAAGCAGCCTGTTGCTTGCCGCGATCTCATCGCTGAACGAGTGGCGGCGACAGTGAGGTCTCAACTGGCGGCAGGGTTAATGGCACCGCCGCATCATCAATACCATCATCAACACCATCATCAGCCGCAATACCACGCGCAGAGCTCTCAAACGATGCCTCCACCGTCCGGTCAATACAACACCTAGAGCCGCCAACACCCTCAGCCTTGTCCTCAGAGCCAGCTTCACCACCATGGGATCTATCAGCAGCAGCCTCCTTAGTCATCAAAACTGAAGGAGTTTCCAGCGCTCTCATTGGCCAGTTCGAAATCATGGAAGACACCGGCAATCAGTGGTGGTTTCCGCGAGTAAGAGATCTACGCCGGCGTTCTGAGGACTTTCCAGCCTCACTTCTGCTTCCACCACCTCCACCACCTGCACCACACTACATATATACATAAATTACACGAGCTTGCTCATACGATGCAACACTGCACACTACACACTGTTTAATTACTCTCACCCTATGCGGTTGTGTTGACATTGCGATGGAGGGCAAAGTGAGGATCTTTAGAAATCCAGGGTCCGAGCACGTGACTTCTCAGGCGAGGAATAACAAAGTGCCAGGCGATAAATAGCACTTGAGGACCGCCCTTCAGAATTACCGTCTTCGAATCGCGGACACGTGGAGAGCAACGCCGGTCGCGACTATGTGCGCAACACGCGTGGTCGAATCCGAGGAATGGAAGTGAATGGTAATGTTGATAGAATGGAAGCTCCCGGCTTTCGACAAGCTCGGATAACTCAGCCCGCCAATTGGGGAGAGACTGCCCAAGGAAGCTACCGGCTTTCGAACCGACGAAGCTTTATCGACATCCATCGGATTATTAGGCCGAAGGCCCTATAATAGTCTACTGAATTTTGGCCCCCAATCAGAATAATTGGCTAACAGCCAAAGTTGAAATGTCGCTATTACGTATAGACTTACACGTAATTCCGCTATGTCTTTCGAAGGTAAGGCGACGGCCGCCGGTAGGTAAAGGGGGGTCCTAGGGGGTCTTCCCCTAGAAAAGAAGTCTATATTTCTACGGGTTTTGTAGACTATTATAGGAAGTCCTTCGGCCTATATACTTAAGCAAACGTAGTGCTTCGTTTAGACTACGAAGCTTAGTAGTATAGACTAAACGGAGTATAGAGAGCTAGCTTAGTAATATCCTTTATCTATACTATAATATTCCCGTCCTTCGCATCCGCACCGTAATAAGATAGGTCTAGGCGGATATACTAGATATAGTAAGTACTTTTAGGGCTATAACATTATCGATGTAATATAGTTATACTTATATATTTTATTCTTAGTAATCCGCTAGTTGGGGGTAGTTCGTACTAAAGAGGTAGGCAATATTAGCATAATTCACAACGCTTCGTTTATAACGCTCTATAGTTAGATCTCTACTATAATAACTTAGATCGCAACGTATAGTATTTCCACTATATATATATATAAGATTATCTCTTCCTATGCTATATTCCCGATTATTTATAGTAGAGCTATTATATATAGATCCTTTATCCCCGTTTTACTATAATAAGGCCGCCTACCTTACTTATCTTAGTAAGCTTAGACTCTCTAGCGAGAATGTTTATTTTAAACCTAATCTACCCTAGCTAACTAGCGCTTCGCGCTAATCTACCTACCCTACTCCGCCCTACCCTAGTATACCCTAGAGTACCTCGACTAATTAGAGCGGAGAGTTAGCTTAGGGATAGGTGTTCTTATAGAGAGTCTAAGAGATTTTAGTTCCTACCTTAGTAGAGTAGATTTAGGCTTTAGTAATAGCGACTAACTTTAATATCGATATTAACTATACCCTATATTACCCTAAAACTATACCTATTCGCCTTAGCTACCTCGGCGCTATCGATTCTACCCTATAGCGAAGCTATTATATAGCCTACTTAAGTTATACCTTATCGCCTTAAAGGCTATCCTTCTAGGAGGATATCTAGCTCCCTTAGTCTATATTAAGCCGACCCTTGTTCCTCTATACTACTTAAATATACTAGTAATAATAGTAACTTAGATAACATACTTAAGGATAAAAGCGATAATAGTAGTAACTAGGTTTACTACGAAAACGAGGCCGTAGACCTCCTTATACGATATATTATATATATAAAAGTACGTACGAGAAGGATACTAGAGGCTAAGTTATAACTCCTCTACGATTTATTAAAGAACGAGCTCTATTAGTCCTTTCCTAAAATACTCTAGATATAGGTAGTAGCTAGCTACGAAGAAGTAGAATATATTCTTCTCTACTTAAAGTACTATAGTATACTCGAATAGTAGCGGTAAGTAATAAGTAGTATTATATATTAGGACGATATATAGATAGCTCTTAGAGGTAGTATCGACCTTTTTAACGTAGATAGTATATAGAGTAAGCTCTATACTCTAACTAGAGAGTATAACCTATTCGGTAAGTTCTTACTAGACGATAGTACTAATATCGAGAAGGTAGACTACGTAGCTATATATAAGAAGATAGAGATAATAGTACTCTCTTAGTTCGGTATACTTAGTCGGCTTAGCTAGAACTAGTATATATATTACGATAGCTATACTAGGTCCGCGAGTATACTACTTATAGTTCGTAAGTATATATTTATAATTACGGTAATAGTCTATTATTCGCGTACTAGCTAGACGTTAAATAAGTTTATATATTTACTATCTAAGTACTTATAGGGCTCTAGTATTAAGCGGCGTATAGTCGATACGATATAGGGTCTTAGGGTATATACGAGTTATTATTAGGGACTTAGTCTATTATAGTAGATTATAGCTAAAGGGAAGGTCTATTTATAATTTCTTTCCTATAATCCTTTCTACCCTAACTTACTCTATATATCCCTATACTACCCCGTCTAGTCGGCTATCGTCTACTTTCCTAGTTTCCGTTTATCCTAGCCTAACCTAGTCTAACCCTATATACCCCGAGTTACTCTATTTATTTACTTCTACTAGGCTCTTACCTAATATAGAATTAGTATAATACTCTAGATGTCCCCTATTAGCCCCGCTATACCCCGATCTACCCCGATATAACCTATCTAATTAAAAAGTCGTATAGCTATACTATATATAAAACGGTGGGCCCGATATTAAGAACCGGACTAAGGAGTCTAATACGAAGGGCAAAAATGTTATTCGGTAGTATAGAGCGATTATATATTATTTATTACTACCGAACAATACTAAGGAAGGAGATCGAACCTAATACGGCTCTATATAAACTACTATACCTATCGCCCTTAATAGGATACCCAGAAGTCTATATGTTTATATACTTTAGCGTAGGGACCTAACATAGTATCTAATATACCCCGAGAGACCCCTATATACTCCGGTATAATTATGTTTACCCCTTATTAATACCGGCTATTTATATATACCCTAGTAGAATATTCGGTAGCCTAACTACTACTATAGGAGAAGGTTATATAAGTTACGAAGACGCTAAAGCTTATTCTTATATATAATAACCTTAACATTCGTATTATAAAATAGTAAGAGGTTGTTAGTAATACGACCGTTTCCTAGGAGTCGTAGTATAATACTACTATTATAGTTAAGCTAGGGTTTCTAGACGGTAGCTTAACTTAGGATATATGCCAACCGGCCGTACCTCTAGATATCTACGATATCTACGAGTCTACTAGTATATATAGAGAGTAGACGCTAGTAGTTTTACGAGGACTTATTACTAATACTATTAAGACTATATACCCCGGTATATATAAGCTATTTTAGGACCTCCCGCATCTATAGTATTTACTCGTTATTATAGACGAAGTCCTTCCTACTAAGAAGACGGAGTACTACTAGCTAGCTAGTATAAAGGAAGACGAGGGCTCGCTTTCTAGAACGCTAAAAGTCTAGGACAATATTATCCTCGAACAACTATAGTATAAGGCGCTAGTAGACCCGACCTCCGATAAAGATAATATATTTAGGTAGTCCCTACTACTCGTCTATAGCGATAAGTTAATAGCCCGTGTAATCCTCGCCTCGAAGGCGATTTATAGCTATTTATCTAGACTATATAATAGGAGGAGCTAGCTTCTTAGGTTAAATTCTTAGTTCTATATTTAATTTAACCTTATATATACTATCGTTCGGACTAATTAGGCTCCCGCTACTAGTACTCGGAGTAAGTATACGTTATAGGGTAATATAACGTTTTAGGAATATACCGCTTATATATATAATAACATTAAATACTATTTTACGCGACCGTATATTACGTAGTCGTTTAATAGTCGTATTCTTACTTTATTCTACGCCGCGATATAGCGGCGTAGAATTAAGATGCCTACCTATAGAATATAGGAGAACGTTAACTACCTTTTATCCTAACTTTAACTAGCTACCTTTAACGCTCTTATTAAAGACGTACGCCTAGAGGCGTTTACTAAGGATACCTAGGACGGTACTAGCTATAAGGATAATAAATTCCGTACTATATACTAGTTATTATAAGAGTTAGAGTAGTTCCTTATACTATAATATACTATTAAGTACGGCGATATTAGTATATTACGTCGGCTAGTAGACGTACTTATTCTAACCTTCTTCGGCGCTAGCTAGGGCCTACAACGGTGCGGTTAGGCTAGGTTAGGTTTTAGAAACCCAAAGAAAAATTTAGGTTCGGCTTTCTTAGGATAACCTAAAATTTCTAGGATCTCCGAAATTCTAGGTTAATCTAGACAAAGAGATAAGGTTCTAGAGCTTTCTAGCTTCTCGAATCTACCGGCTACTTATGCCGACTACATTCTTAATATATATACATTTTATATTCAAAAACAAATCTTTAATATATAGGTAGAAAAAGTCGATTTTCGAATTTTTTAAAAATCTAGACTTAGGATTTTTTCTAGGGTTATCCTAATTCTAAAAAACCTAAACCTAGGAACCTTAAAATTCACCTAACCTAGCCAAAAACCTAGCGGTTAAAACCTAGCCGTTATAAGGTCTATATAGACATATTATACTATATTATCGATAGCTATTATCTAATAGTATTAGTAATAAAGCCTTATAGGACGCGATTCTAGACTCTAGTACTATTAACTAGACTAGTAAGGCGGACGGTTTCAAGCCTATTAATCTAATATTAGAGTATCTAAACTGTTCGTATAAGAACGAACTTAAGTACTATAAGACCTCTATCTACGATATTAACGACGTACTTAAGTAGGTATCTTTATCTAACGTATAGCTCCGTTCGTTATATAAGTAGTTAGAGAATAAGTTCGGTAGCGCTAATAGTAGTAAGTATACTAAAAAGGACGTAAGCCTAGATATCTATATACTAGCTACGTATCTACTAGATAGTAGGTTAGTATAGGTCTAGTCGGCCGACGATACTAATAGTAATGCTTTCTATTCGGAGGATATATATACTAAGGGTATAGATATACTCGCGACAAAGGTTAAGGACTTTAATATACGGCGGATAAAGCTTACTATAGACGAGGACGATAATACTAAGCGTATCGACGATAATAGTAATAGTACTACGTTTTTCGAGACCGATAAGTATATTTAATAACTAGAAGAGGTAGATACGGAATACCGATAGGAATACGAGACACTAGACTTATCGGCTATATATTAATTGTTATCCTCTTAATTTAGATAGTACTATCTATTAGTACTATTCAACCCGTAATATTATCGAGAACCCCGATATAAAAGCCTAGACTATCGTAAACTCTATCTAGCACTAGTACCCCTACTTCTATTTCCTCTAGGTCCCTTTGGAAACAAGACTCGATTTATACTATCGCCTAGTAGTAACCGCCTACCCTTCTTTCTCGGGCTATACTTACTAAATAAGTAAGTTCTACTACCTTAGACGTAGTGGTACTAAGTATACGTCTTACTAGTACGCTAGATCTACCTCTTCTAATCCTTACTATAAACCTAGCACTCTAGATCGTCCTTAATATAGCGCGAGTAGCGCTTATTACTATACTTCTACTTACCGAGGTTAGTTTCTATAATATAGCTAATATACGAGACCGTATTACTAGTATTCTACTTACCGTTACCCTTCTTCTAATTAGTAGTAATGTTTAACTACTACTTACCCTTAACCTAGCTTATATACTCTAACTTCTTCTTACCTTCGATTGTAAATTTTATCTTAAAGCGCTTAAACCCACTTACCTTATACGTACTACGTATCGCCTCTAGCCTATTATTACTACTATCGCTATCGTCGTCGTCCTAGTTCGACTATAGTAGTATAGCCGGCTTACACCCTAAGGTTACTAGTAGAGGTACTATACTAGACGGTAGTATAATTAGTATAAAGAGGGAGGGTTAGTAAGGTAGAGGTAGAGGAGGAGTCGCTAATAGGCGAGAGCATAAACGAGTCGGCGAGCGTTAAGGTCTATAATAGTTAGTAAACGAGCGGATAAGGCGTACGTATTATATTATACTTACTAGTCTTTATTAAAGTTCGGTATCGGAGTACTAAAGCTCTCGTCTAACTAGATAGATAGGCTCTACTATAGAGGTAGTAGAGGGCGAGTATCGGTAAATTAGTATAGATAACGTCTATATAGTATACGCGTAGATAGGTATAAGATTAGGTCGAGGATATAAGGGAGGCTAGGGTAAGGTCGGATACGGCTATTCGGAAGCTCGTTATCGAGAGTACTATATTACGGTTAGTATAGTAATAAGGATATATATATAATAACTTCTACCGGATCGGATAGACCTATAATATTAGATACTATAGAAGGAGAGCGATTAGAAGGAGGCGACGAAGGTACTAGTAAAGGGGGAGCGAGAATACTATTATCTTTAGTACTATCTTAAAGTTAGTATATCGAAATCTAAAGAGAGTAAGGATATACCTACTCGGCTATAACTATATCTTTATTACTACCTATAGCGGTCGGCAAGGGTATAGCTTCGAAACTAGAGTCGCTATCTACGGTAGTATCGGGAATATAAGGACTGTTTATCTATTAGTAAATTAGCTATATATATAGATAATTACCGATATACGTAGGCTAGACTTCTTCTTCTTCTTCTTCTTCTTCGTTATTACTATTACTATAGACTAGGGCAAGGAAAGGAAGAGCTATAGGGAGACGGAGGACCGGTATAGTAACAACTTATAAAAGGGTATTATAAGAGTAGTAGTATAAATTACTAGTAAGAAAAGACTCGATTCGATACCCTTTCGTAATAGAGAGGATCCTACCTCCCTATATAGAGGCCTTCGGTCGCAATATAGGCCCGTTTAGGGACCTTATTACGTAAAGGCGCTAATCCGGTCGGAGATTATACTAACGGGCGCAACATAGTCCCTTTTAGGGACTATGTCGCGCTATTAGAGAGGTACCCGTAATATAAACGGCTTATAGCTCCTATTTTCCGGCCTATTTGTTACGAGACTATTAGGTCGTAAGTATTAAGGGTAACTTAGTCTATATAACGGTTAATTAGTCGGTATGTTACCGGACCTTCGGTCTATAGTCTATATTAAATCCAACTAAGCTTATAATCGAGAAACTATCCTTAGGGAGATAGTAGCTACTTCCCTTCGGGGTTAATGTTTTATTTAGACTTTATTATTTTTAAATATACATTAGTCTTCGGACTACGGACTTTATCGTTTTTAAATATATAAGAAGAGAGTTTACCGTTTTTAGCTCCGTTCTTATAGACTTAGTTAAATTTCAGCTTTATTTCGGCTTTAGGGACTTAGTCGTTTTTAATTTCATTTTAGCTAGAGGGACTTAGTCGTTTAATTTTATTTTAGCTAGAGGGACTTAGTCGTTTTTAATTTTATTTCGGCTAGAGGGACTTAGCCGTTTCTAATTTCTTCTAGAGGGAGTAAAGGAGATAGGATAAGGGATATATAATATAAAGTAAGATAAGGTAAAGTGAAGTCGAGTAGAAGCTACGACAATAGTAAGGATTCCTATTGCAATTTAGTTATAAAGGCTGGACTCTACCTTATAACTAAATTATAATAGGAGAAAACTAATAATAGGAAGAAAAGACCGGTTAGTAGCGTTTGTTGTTATCGCCTCGTCCCTTATTTTAAATTCCGAGCTCCTCGTCCTTCGAATAACATTACTACTACTACTACTACTACTACTACTACTACTACTACTACTACTACTACTACTACCACGCTACCGATCTATCCGTATATATACTACTACTAAGGTCTAGCGTAGGTTTTTTTTCCCCATTTTTACTATTACTACTAGGCTATAATAGGTAGCCCTCCCGGTCTCTTTACGGTGCGCTACGTAGTAAGTCTTACTTAAACTTTATTTAGTTGCAAACGGGCTATAGGTATAGGCTAATATATAAGTAGAACATCTTCTTCGACGACGTCGCCCTTTAGGCTACTCGTAAGACCGAAGGTATATCCTCCTTATTAACTAGCGATTATCGCACTATAATTAATATATACTATAGCCGCCCGTATAGCCGCCTCTACTACTCGCTAGTCTCCTCGGTATATTAACTCCTTAGCTTGTTCCTCGAAGGTATCGCTTATATAACATATAATAGTCCTCGTCGCTCTCGCGTATACGCTACGGCTACTGCTCTACTACTACTACTACCGTAGGAAGAAGAGGAGGAAGAAAAAGAGGAGGAGGAAGTGCGCCCGGCCCGTATAGCCTCGAACGACAAATTGTGAGTTTAATACTGCAAAAGGCGACTAGGCTTTATAATAGATTAGTAAACAGCTTCTGACATATATATATAGTAGCGATAATAGCCCTACGCTACTATAAGATAGTAACGACGACGACGACGACGACGAAGACAACTAGTAAGTCCAATCCGATCCACTTTAACTACGAGACTTTAACTACGAGACTTTAACTACGAGACTTTAACTACGGGATTATAGATAACGGCTAATATATATCTAGCACGCCCGTAACTCCTACTACTACTACTACTACTACTACTACTACTACTACTACTACTACTACTACTACTACTACTACTACTACTACTACTACTACGACCCCCTCTGCGTAAGTAACTCGCTATCTATATTACGAGGTTTAAGTAGACTCTAACATATATATATAGTACTACCCCGACCTCTCGCGCGCGTAGCCGTCCGCCGGGCTCTAGTACCCCTTTCGTTTTCCGTCGGCCGTAGGCCGTTAATTAGTAGTAGTCGGTGTCGGCGCTAGTCTAGGCTTCGGCTAGCCGTAGTAATCGTTACGGGTTTACCGTAAGTCTAACCTCGATGTTTTATTTATAAAGAAGAGCTTCCACTAACTCGTATAGAATACTAGCAACGCGATAGAGCTTAGCGCTACGTACGCTAGCGGTCCCTATACCGGCTATGTCCGGTACTTTAGTACTACTACTACTACTAAGTATTTAGTCGGCCCTCGCGCTACCCGCCGTACTCCTAAGTACGGTCGTTACCTATAGGTATGTAGCCTTTACGCCTAAAGATTTCTTTAGGTTAGGAAGTCCTATCGATTAGTCCGAGTTCTATAGCGAACGAGTAGCTATCGAATAGCTAGATCCGAGTACGAGTTCGAGTATCGATTCGATTCTTATCTTAACGATCTATAGTCCGAGTATCCGAAGCGAGGTACGATTTGATCGTTCTCTTAATAACCTATCTAAGTTCGATTCGGTCGTTTTCTTAACAATCTATCCGAGTAGCGATTCGGTCGTTCTCTTAATAATCTATCTATATATTAATCTAGATATCGATCTAGACGAATACGGCCTAAGCCTCGGCTATAAGGGCTTCTTCTTTCGAGTTCGAAATAGACGAATCCTTCGTTCGTCTAGCCTTTCGTTTTTCGCTAGCTTTACGAGCTAGATAATCGGCGATAAGGTGTCCGGGTTCCTTATAATAGAAGTAAGTTCTTATATCGTAAGGCTTCGAGTTGTCGCCGTTCGTTTCGTTATAAAACTATAAGAAGTACTAAAGATATCGTAGTATATAGAACGCTAGCTAGTAATCCTACTAGTAATAGAACTAATTCTTACTATTATTAAGATATATATACGTGCCTCCTAATATACGACTATGCGTTACGTAAGTAGTATTCGCCGCTATACTCGGCGCCGTATTATCTAACGACCTTACCTAAGGTCTATTAATAGCCTATACCTTAGCTTCCCTAACAATTATCTCCCTCCTCTAAAGAAGACGTCTCGGCTTATATAACCGTCTTACGTTCGGCCTACCGAGCGTAGTTCTAGTCTTTAATTAGGGCTGCCCTTCTTTATTAACTTCTTAATATAGCGTTTATATCGTAACGTATACGTGTTTATGTATATTAATTGTTACTTACGGCTCTACTACTAGTAGCTATGTTTTAGCGGGTCCTTTATAGTTAAGGGCAACTACCTATAGGTAGGAGTTATTAATGTTTTTGCTCGTAAGGTTTTCCTTTACTCCTCTTTATCTTTATTAACACTTCTCTCCTACGAATAATACGATAAACTATAACGATACTTAAGCTCTCCGTAAGCGTACTATATGCCTTTACTACCTCTATAATCTCGTATTAGAAGTAAGCTTCCCGCTTACGAGCCGTTTATTATACATTTATATATTATAAGCCTCTAGTAAGCGACTCGTAATGCCTCCTCGAGTCTAGCGTACGCCGGCCGTTATACTAAACCTCCCTCCTCGTACTATCGAGAACTACTACGGTAAGGTAGTACCGAGATATAAGCACTATCTACGCTATACGTACGATAGTATATCGGCTTCCCTCCTTCGACTCTTATAGATATAGTAAGCTAACCGTATACGTATAGCTAACGAATAGCTATACGACGGTAATATAACCGCTAATAATAAGCGTAAATACTAGTACTATAAGAAGAACAACTACGGCTACGAGACTATCGAGCATCCGGACCTTAAGTTATAGGCGACATACCTACTAGAGCTCCGCGTAGAGTATAACGACGTCGAGCTCGCCGAAGGTAACGCGTAGTACCTCTAAGCGCGCCTAGAGTCGGTAAGCGCCGACGTCGCCTATACCCTTAAGATTAAGAAAGCGAATAGTAGGAAGTACGTAGGCGGGTTAGCGACCCCTCGTAAGATAGGCGTAGGTAGGTTAGTAGGTAAAAGCTCCTAACCTAACCTCCTTCTTACGTAGGGCGGTACCGCTACTACTAATACTATATTCGAGTATAAGGGAGTATAATTAGGTAGTAGCTAACACGTATAAGCAGTCTATATACGAATGTCTATATTGCCTACCGAAGGGAACCGAAGGGAGGCGAAAAGGGAACAAAAGGGAGGTATGTATGCTAAGGCTCGTACGGGCCTACTTCGGGTTAGCATTAGGCCTAAAGTAGGTCCGATCCAGGCCTACGGCATCCTAAGGCACTAACTCCCTAATATTATCCCCCCCTCCCCCGGCGGCCTATCCTAGGTCGTAAAAATCAAAACAGTAAAAGGTTATATCCTAACGATAGCCCCGATTTCGGCTAACGAGGAAGGAATCGAACCGCGGTGTCTCGTAAGTAGTCGTAGGGGAGTTAGCCCTTTAACAGCTATAAATCCGGTCTATTATAAGCCTATAACTAGTATTCTCCGCTTACGACCTATTCGTACGTATAACCGTACGTGAATTCTCCGCGGTATTGTCCGTAAATTCTCCCCGTAATCCTATATAGGCCCGTAATAGGCCCGTTCCGGTCGTGAATTCGCCCTATTATAGGCGTCGTAATTATATAGCCTTAGCGGCTCCGATCGTTCCTTTATAAGTTATCCTCCGCCCTCTAATGTTCTTCCTCTTTCTTTATTACACCTTACTTCTATAGTAGCGCCTCCTTCTCCGATCCTCGAGTCGCCTACTAAGCCGACTACCTTACCGCGTAACGAGCTTCTACGTTATAGTAACGCTCGTCGGCGCGTGTCGACTCTTATAAGTACCTAGACTACTATTAATTAAGAAGGTGTTTAGGATTCCAACCGAACTATATCGTAGCCCGGATTTTACCCTCCTAGTACGCCTCGTGCGCTAGTAGGTAGTAGTAGTAGTACTACGTAGCCTACGGCAGTTATAGATATTAGTCCCTATAGCCTATAGGATCGTTAGACTCCTTGGTCCGTATTTTAAGACACTCCGGCCGGCGCGCTAGTAGCGTTGTTTATTTCTTTAGGTAGTAAGGGTAGGTAAACAAAAGCATGCGATTTTATCTACGAGTTAATTTCTTCTTTTAGCGCTTTAGGAACCTACCCCTAGTGTAGTCTAGGGCTAATTTGGGTCCGTTTAGGGCCTCTAGCCGCGTATGTTTAATCTCAAACTCTTTAACTAGTTTGCTTGCTCCTTCTAGTACACTCGTAGGTAACTATTCGTCGTACTCCGGGGAGTATCCTAACTACCAAATAAGGTATTCCCTCGTATCTCGTCCGCCTCTATATTTAAGGATCCCCTTAACTTCCCACTTAGCCTCTTCGTTCTTATTGTCCTAAAGGGGCTATATAGGGGGTAGTTCGTATCCCTCTCGGGCATAATATAGCTCTAGTAGCGATATATAGAAGACTAGGTAGAAACGCTTTATCGACGGTAGGAGATCTAGTCGATAGGCTTAAGTACTAATGCGTTACGTAATAGTGAAGGGTCCTAAGAACTTGTTGTCTAGCTTCCTATACGGTCGCCTAGTCTCGATATTCTTTCTAGACAATAGCACCTTTTTACTAACGTTATAGTACTTTACTACCGTCGTCTTGTTATAGTATTTCTTCTATAAGAGAGTCGCCTTCTCGAGGTTCTTACGCGCTTTCGTAACTTCCTTATCTCTACGGGCGATATATTCGCGCGCTACCTCTACTAGCGATTTCGCCTTGGACGTTAGTCCCTTAGTTAGGAATTCTTTCGATAGGACCCCGTTAATAGAGCCTAACTTAGACCTATATACGACCCGCATTAGGGTGAATTTAGACCCGGAGTGAACCTTCGTGTTGTATACGTACGTAGTAGTAGGAAGTAGTACTACCTAGTCGTCCTAGTCCTAATTATAGTAGATCCTAAGGTACGCCTCTAGCTACTAGTTTGTTCGCTCTATCTAACTATCTATTTAGGGATGAAACGCTATACTTAGTCGTTTCTTAACCGATAGGTAGTAACATAGTGCGCTCCAATACGTACTAGTAAATACCGACCCTCGATCCGATACTATCTCCTCTAGGGGGCCTAATTCGTATACGATACGGGTGTATATTAGGTCTCCTAAGGCGTAGGCGTCGATCGTATTATTTATAGGGAAGTACCGGACGTACTTAGAGAGTCTATCGACGACCACTAATACGGCGTTATATACCTTACTATTATATCCCTTTAACGGTAGTAGGCCGACGATAAAGTCTATCGATAGTAACTTCTACGGCTCGCTAGGGACGGTAAGGGGTTGTAGCCGACCGTATAGCTTATAGTGTTTTATCTTAGTTCGTTAGTAAACATCGTATATCTTAACGTATTCGTTAACGTCGTTCGTTAATCCCTTCTAGTAGTACTTGGAGGCGATAATCTCTTACGTACGCTAATAACTATAGTAGCCTACGGTAGGGTTATTATAGTTTCGTCGGAGGATTTCCTTCCTTAGTACTTCCGAGTTAGGGACGTAAACCTTCCTATCGCACCGTAGGAGTCTACTTAAGTCAAACGCCTACCGGTCGTTCTCCTCTACTAGGTCCCGGTCTAATTTAGGTCCGCCTAGGGCCTAATTTAGGGCTAAGGCGGCCACGCCTAAACTTTGCATAGCTATCTAACTTCTTCGTTCTTATATAGAAGGATCCGCTTACTAGGCGTCCCTAATTAAGTCGATAAATAAAGTCGGTAGGTCCGCTAAGTTCGCTATCTCCCCCTCTACTATAGCGGCGACGAGGTAGTAAGGAATACATATAGATGTCCTAATCGAGGTGTCGTCCTCGACGCTATAAACGGCGTATATATACTACTCCCGGGTTAAGAAGTATGTTCGCACCGTGTTGTCGGTATAGGCCTCCGGCCTATCTATATCTAGGCTTTCCTATATAGATGCAACTATAGGGTCCTAAGGGGCCTCTCGTGGGTCTAGTATAGAGCTTTCTAGGTATAGCGTTCTTAACGACTATTGAAGGATAGGTAGGGCTCCCTACATCTTATCCTCTTTCGCACCTTCTTTAAAGCCTACGAAGTAGTCCGGATAGCGTAACAAGCCGTCCGTAGGGTTTAACTTTCCTAGCTTATATTCGATAACGAAGTCGTATATAGCGAGTATCTTAGCGATACGAGCCTAGCGCCTATTTAATGTCTTCGTAGTTATAAAGTACTATAGGTTATAGTAGTCGGTTAGGACCTAAATCGGGTATAAAGCACCCTCGAGGTAGTACTACTAGTGCTTAAACGACTCTAATATAGCTATTAGCTCTTTATTAGGCGTATAATATCGGATCTCCGGTCCTACCTAGCTCTTAGAGTAATATGCTACGGGGTACTAATAGCGGTTGCCCTCCGCGTCCTCCCTTAGCTATAGTAGGATACCGGAGTATACTATATTAGATGCCTCGGTAATTACTATAATTAGTAGGGTAGGATCGAAATGCTAAAGTAGGGGTGTATCTATAAAGGCCTGTTTTAGGTCTAAGAGCGCTCTATCGGAGGCCTTATTCTACTCGAACGGTCTACGGATTACTTGCTTCTTACTACGCCTTCCCTCTACTACCTAGCTACCGGATAGGATGTTGTTAAGGGGTCTCGCAATCCTCGAGTACCTATATATAAACCTCTAGTAGAAGTTCGCGAACCCTAGGAACACCTATACGTCTCTATAAGACTTGGGTTATAGCTAGTTACGGGTCGATTTAATCCTTTTCTCGTCTATAACTACGCCGGAGGGCGTAATAACGAACCTAAGGAACTCTATACGATTAGTGTGGAACTCGTACTTAGTTAGCTTCGCATATAGCTTCTATTCCTCGAGCCTCTAAAGGACTTACTTAACATAGCGTCGGTAATCTATCTCGTTTTTCGAGTAGATAAGGATATTATCCAGATATACTACGCACATAGTGTCTACTAGTCCTATAAGGGCCTTGTTAATATAGGCTTAGAAGGTAGCGGGCGCGTTAGCTAGCCTAAACGGCATAACGAGGTATTCGAATAGGCCGTACCTTGTTTTAAAGGCTATCTTCTACTCGTCTCCCTCTTTAATCCTTATCCTATAGTAGGCATCCCTAAGGTCTAGTTTAGTAAAGATTCGGGCCTAACTTAGGCGGTCTAGCATCTCGCTAATAAGGGGGAGTAGGTACCGGTTCTTTACCGTAACTCTATTAAGTCCGTAGTAATCTACGTATAGGCGTATCTTGCCGTCCTTTTTAGGAACGAAGAGGATCGGTGCCCTATAAGGGCTCTTGCTAGGCCTAATCCAGCCCTTCTTCAGGGCCTTATTAAGGTATTCCCGTAGGATTGCCGGCTCTTTTTGTAAAAGGTTATATATTAGTATCTACGGTAGGGTTTTTCCTTCTTCGATGTCGATCGTATAGTTATATTAGCTATTTCGAGCGATAATGCCGGCTAGCTTCTTACTAAATACGTCGTATTTACGGTATTTAGTAGGTACTCGGTTAATGTCTACTTACTCCACCGCGGCGACCGTAAGCATAGTCTTATAGACCTGCTTTAGAAGTTCTTCGAGGCCCGGTTAGCCCTTATAGGCGGTACGATATTGCTCGTAGTATAATAGAGCCGCGACCTAGTATTCGTATCGTCTATTAGGGTCTAGCTCCGTCGGATCCTTGTCCTAATTAGCGTGGATTGCTATTAGTTCTACAATAGTACTGTCTAGGGCGTTAATATCGACTGTTTCGGGGATAAATAGGGCCTAATCCTCGTCTTCCCCGACTTCCGCGCCTACTAAGAACTATCCGTTCTATTTAACGGCGGCTTTACTACTAAAGATAGCGTATAGTGCTATACCCGTAGGGTAGTCCCTTTACGGCTAGTCGTCCGCTTCTATTTCCTTATCTCCTTTCTTATTATCGCCGGCTACCTATACGAACCTTCCTAACCGGAAGTAAATAAGGGGGTTAGCCGCGAGGATCCAGTCCTATCCGAGCACTATGTCGTACCTAGTAAAGGCGGCTGCCTAGAAGGTCTAATTTACTCCTTTTTCGTCCCCGTTAGAGTCCTTAGCTAGGACTACAATATCGTAACCTTTGTAAACCGTTATCTAGTAGTTATTAAGGAACTTAACACGCGGTGTAGGCGCTCCGTTACTAGGTATCTGGAGCGATTATACTTAATATTGCGCGATAAGGTTAATCTACGCTCCGTAGTCGACTAGAGCCTTTAGCGTATATAGCTTCCTATCTCTACCGCGGATATCTACGTTAATCGTAAGGCGTCTTTCTCTCCCTCTCGATTTTGGCCCTAGTTTAAGGGAGCTAAGTTGTACAACTATAACTTTAACTAAGGCTACTCTTTTCCCTACTCCTTATTGCCGGTTAGGGTGCGATTTATACCTAATGCGGGGCTGTTATAGTTCGCGAAGTTTCCGCGTTCCCCTTACTATCTAGGTTAGAAGCTAGCGCCTCTATCTCTTAGTGCCGGTAGAGGGTTCGAGCCTATTAAAGGTCCGCTTTAGGCCTATTCCTGGTCCTTTTTAGGCCTAGTGTCTCTCGCCCTTAGTCTTCCCTTAGGGAAGAGCACGTTCTCGTATACCGACGCGGCCTCTATAAGTTCCGTAACGTCGAACGCGTTTACGAGCTTCTCGTTTCTATCGATCTCGCTTCTTACGTCCTCTAGTAGCTTAGAGTAATAGAACCCCTTACGGTTTCCTCGTTCCTCTAGTACGGTTATTAGCACTACGTCTATACGAGCCTTAAGCCCCTATATATACGTATAAAAGTTGCCGATAGATTAGTTTAGAAGCTGCTTATATATCTAGTACTAATTTGCCAGCTCCGCTATACGTATAGCCTTTAGTGTAATCTAGTTACGGAGTACCTCCTTTAGGTTGCTCTACTCGAATACCCTATCTTCTAAGTAGTCCTTAGGGTTTTAGGACTAGTAACGTATAATAGCTACTCGGAGGTCCTTTAGCCTAACCCTTTCGATCGCCTAGGTAGTACGGCGAGAGCGATAATTAGCTAGTATGTTATCCGGCACGTCGTAGAAATGGAAGCAGTTTTCGTAGTTACTAATCTAGTTACGGAGGGCCTCTAGGGTAGCGGTTTCAAGAGTGCATCCCGGCCCTAACTTAAGAAGGCTCTAAATCGGGTCTAAATTAGGCCTAGGTCCGCGGTGCGTTGGGTCTATACTCGAGGTTATCCTCTTCCTTTTTTTAATTAGGTCTAGTTCTATCTCGTAGATAGCTATAACGTCTCTTCTCGCGTTTACGTGCTCTATCCTTTCCTCCGGATTTATGCCGTCCAGCGATTTCTATTAAAGGGACTAAAGGTGGTCGCGGATATGTCGAGGGACCTAAAGATAGTTAGGGTCGGTGTCCGGGTCTATTAGTTCTATTCTAGGGCTCGTTAGGATCTGGTTCCGTTCTTTATCGGGTCCTTCGTCGTCGTCGTGTATCCGCTAATCTACCGTTCTAGTATCGGATCGATTCTCTAGCTCGGCTAATAGGCGGGTGGATCTACCTATACGTCTAGCCGAATGTTCGGCCGCTTTACCCTTTAGTAGTATCGTTTCGGTGCTAAATTAGACCTACTCTAGCGCTTAGTACGGCTAATCCCTTTATAGGTTAAGAGGCAATATACTATAAGGGAGTGTAATTAGGTAGTAGCTAACACGTATAAGTAGTCTATATACGAATATCTATATTGCCTACCGAAGGGAACCGAAGGGAGGCGAAAAGGGAACAAAAGGGAGGTATATGTACTAAGGCTCGTACGGGCCTGCTTCGGGTTAGCATTAGGCCTAAAGCAGGTCCGATCCAGGCCTACGGCATCCTAAGGCACTAACTCCCTAACATTAAGCTCTAGTACGAGGTAAGCTAGCTTCTCGCTTACTTATTAGTTGCTCTACTAATATTTTTTATAGTCTCTCCGCCTATAGGGCGCTACTACGCCTACTCTTAAGGTAGCTGCCGCCGCCTTCGCCTACGATAGTAGTACTTAGGTAGAGACCCTACCTCGCGGCTTCGAGGATATCGAGGTAGAGGAGGAGGATAATAATGCCTAAGCCGGGCGAAAAGCCGGCTCTTCCTATACTTCTAGGTTACTTACTACTAGCGTTACGCCTACTTATCGCGGTACTAGGGGGTTTTCTCTCTTTTAAATAAAGGCTTTTTTCCTCTATACTTACCTCTTCTATCTCTTCTATCTCTTAGGTTCTTTCTTAATAACCTTGCCCTTATGTAATTCCTATACTTCTATTAGGTTAGCCGCACCCTTATATTCCTTAGCTATCTACTAGCTATCGTATTCCCTAGGCTAATCCTTCTAGTATACGAAGTAAAACTTCCAATCCCTCGTTATACCTAGGATCTCCTCGACCTTATACTCGCCTATTTCGTCTATAATAG
Organism: Zymoseptoria crescenta; assembly: GCA_026122155.1. Lineage (NCBI taxonomy): Eukaryota > Fungi > Ascomycota > Dothideomycetes > Mycosphaerellales > Mycosphaerellaceae > Zymoseptoria > Zymoseptoria crescenta. Next base: position 5,155 of record JALRMM010000333.1, on the reverse strand, counting down.
GCATACTAGCCTTATAAGACGAACCTGGGCGGTTATACTATAGTTCGAGGTAGCTAACGTAAAACATATTATAAATACGCGAGTTACTTAGGAGCGCTAGGCGATACGCCTACGATCTAACTACGTCTATTACCCGAAAGGGGCTAACCTATTTGGGTCCTAAGGTCTTCTTAGGCATCTTAAGCTTTAGGTTCTTCGTCGATAGCACGACCTTATTACTAATACTAAACTACTTTAGCTTATAATTTTTGTCGTAGTACTTCGCTTAAGACTCGGCTACTTTTCTCTAGCGTTCCTTAAGCTTTTTATACGTCTCCTTTAAGCGTATTACTATATTAATCGCTACGGGCGTCCTTCCCCTAGGAATCTCGCCTCGAGATTCCGTTATAAGGATAGGATTCTACATATACGTAACGTAGGAGAGGCTTATACCTAACGTAGGGTGTTTGCTATTATTATACGCGAACTCCGCCTATACTAATAACTTAGCCTAGTTATCCTAAAACTCGCTATAATAGTAGCGTAGGTATTGTTCTAGTATCTAGTTAGCTCTTTCCGTCTACCCGTCCGTCTACGGATAGAAGGCTATAGATAGCCTACGAGTTATATACAACTTGTAGTAGAAGTTACTCTAGAACTAGCTTATAAACAGAGATCCTCTATTACTAATAATGCCTCTTAGCATTCTATAGTGCCGTACAACTTTATTTACTAAGAGCTTCGCAAGCGTTATAGCTATATAGGTCTTATCTATTAGGATATAGATGTTTATCTTCGAGTAGCGGTCGACTATTACGAGGATAGTAGTATAAACTCGACCGTCTCTTATACTTAGCGGAAGGTCTATAATAAAATCTATTAACAATTCCTACTACGGACCGTCCGATAGGGGGAGCGTATATAACTCGCTATAGGGACGATAGCGACGCGCCTTAGACACTTAATAGGTTGGGTAGGTAGATACGTATTCTATTACTTCCTTATCTATGCCCGGCTAGAAGTACTTCCTCCTTAGAAGTGCTAATACCTTAGCTTCGCCGAAGTGCCCTACTAGTACGTCGTTATAATATATACGGATTACTTACTTCCTTAATACGAGGTCGCTAGGTACCTAGAGTTTCTTACCCTTATATAGTAGGCTATCGACTATTAAGAAGTCTATATGCGGTTTTTTTATAAGATGCTTACTATATTCCTCGTCGTGCTTTTATAGTATACTAATTATTCCTTTTAGCATTTTAGAAGGTAGCATATATACCTACTTATTTAAAAACCGCCGTACGTACGACCCTTATAGGTAACATAGGTAGGACGCTTATCTTCGGTACAAATAATTAGGGAATTAACTTTTACTACTTGTTATATATAACAACGATCCTCTTTATAAGGGGATTGCCTCTAGCCGCCTTATCGGTCGCCTAGTACGCTAACTTGTTCTATAAGGTTAGGAGTAGCGTGCTTACCGCTTACTTCTCGGTTACGTAGTCCGGGCGCCTCGACGACGTATTAGCTAGGTTAGTCTTCCCGGCTCGATACTTAATTATAAAGTCGAGGGGTGCTAGAAAGATAGCCTATCGAGGTTGTCTACTATTTAGCTATTTTACCGATATAAAGCCCTTTAAGTTAGCATAGTCGACTAGTACCTAAATCGTATATAGTACGCCTTTAAGGTATAGTCGCTACTACTTAAAGCATTCTACTACTATAGTAGGGAAAGTCGCATTAGTTACGTATATCTAGTAGTGCTACCTTCGTCGCTAGGTAGTTAATAGACTTAATCCTCTATTATGCTACCCTTTTAGCACTTCGAAGGCATAACAGCACATAGCACTTAAATCTACCTCCTCGTTGCCCCCCTATCTACCTTCCCTTGTCTTCTTTTTACATATTTACCTTCTATAGCCCTTTTTACCGCACCTCCGGTATATACTACTACTATCCGACGGGAGTTTAGAGTCTAAGTATACTCCCCCCTTACATTTTAGTAGACGATATAAGACTCCTATACTCGCTTTAGCGGTATAGTAAGATATATAGGGTAGTAGTAGTATACTATAAGCGACGAGTCTATAAAAAACATACGACATCCGAGATATACGCTAGTCGTACCCTTAAGTAGGAAACTATACCCTTATAACTACCTACGGTTATAACAACCTTAAATACCTCTACCCCTTAGCTAGGGTAGATGCAGCTCTAAGTCCAAATCCAAATCTAAGTCTAAATCCAAATCCAATTTCGAATCCAAATACCGATACCTAATATATACGAATAGCTACGTATATATTACCGGCTAGAGAATTAGCCGAGAATTTTTTTTTCTTATCCTTCGACAATAGCTACCTCTAGACTAGCTACTCCGCTATATGTATTAGGGACTATACCTCTAGCGTCTACTATATGCTCTTAAAATAGGCACGCACTACGAAGAGGTTTCTACTATAGAAAGAGGGTGTCTCGGGGGTAAAAGGAGCCTCCTAGACTAAAATTCCTACTACTATAGCTTCGCCTACTACCCGCCGTACTTCTCCTTCGCGCCTTCTCTTCTCCCTAGATAGCCCCCTAACGACGACTTCCGGCTAGTTACTAAGGAAGAAAGAATCGGGTTTATAGAGGACTACTACCTAAAGATATACCCTCCCTACTAGTCGACTACCCCTTATAGGTACAATAGACGTTATAGACGTTATAGGTATTATAACACGAACAGTTACGTAACTAACAGATCGTTACTATTAGTAGCGCTATAGTAGCGAGGATGCTAGTACGGTTTTAATATACTGTAGTAGCGAGGATGCCGGCGCTATCTTAACATACCGTAGTAGCGAGGATGCCGGCGCTATCTTAACATACCGTAGTAGCTAAGGGCGAGGGTCCTTCTTACTAGCTAGACTACCTACTACCTTAACAACAACTTCCGGCTAGTTACTAAGGAGAGAATCTAGACTACGGAGGAAGAAATTCTAAAGATATACCCTCTTTACTACCCGCCTATCTCCTTATAGACACGATAGATACTATGGACATAAATAGATAAACGATTACGTAACTAGTAGATCGTTAGTAGTAGTAGAACCGGAAGAAGTAGGTGCTAAGTCTTCTTAACGCGGGTATAGCGAATACCCTAAGAAGAATGTTAGCGCTGTCTTAATATACTATAGTAGCTAAGCGGGCGAAGAATATCTAACTAGTAGCGTATTCTCTAGGGGCTGGACGTACGAGCACTACTCGGGCTACCTCGCGGCTAAAGCGGTAATAATTGTCCTATTACTAACATTAGCGCTATTAACGATGTTAGTACTACTACTATTACAAGCACTACCGTGCCTCGTATATAAGAGTAGGACCCGCCGCTCTATTACTAAGTACCTAGGGATTTAAAGAAGGTAGCTAGTATACCTAGCATTACCGCTATATACGAGAACACTATCTACTACTCTATATATACGCTACCGCCTCCTTTATATAGAGGCACTATCGAACCTTCTCTAGGCTTATAATGTTTACTAGACTATCTAGAGTCGCTAGTCTAGGAAAGCGTCTAATGCTCCTATATGCTACTAGTACCCGGTCTACCCTATACCTTATTTCCGTAGCTTCCCTTTCGAGACTTCGCTATTGCCGTCGAGCTTAAATAGTGCTAGCTCGTGGATCTAATAGAGATAAGCGGATCCGACACTAAGAGCCCCCTCTAGGTAATATAGTAATACTACTAGCCCTATTTGGAGTCTCCCTTTCTTTACTAGACTAATAGTCTAGGAAACACTAAAATACTAGCCTATATCCCCTTAACCTCGAGAGGGACAGTATAGCTACTCCTATGCGTTTCTATTCCTAATATACCTATTTCTAACGTAGTGCTTTAATTCCTTAGCCCCTACCCGGGAAGAAGCTACTATATCGACACCTAAAGACAAACCCTCGTCCTCTAAGGACTAACCTACTAGCGACTAGTCCGCTGTCCCTACTAAGCGTAAGTATATAGCTAGCGCGTCCGAAGCATTAAATAGACCTTATAACGGCTAGGTTTTAACCGCTAGGTTTTTAGCTAGGTTAGGTAAATTCCGAGAATCCTATTTTTTAGTTTTTTACGGTTTAGGATAAACCTAAAAAAAATTAGGATTGGTTTTAAGCTGGTTAACCTAGAGTACTATACGGTTAACTATAAAAATAAACCTAAGAAATATCGAGATCTTACTTTTAGAAAAAAATAAATTGCCGATTTTATAGGTTTTAAGACGCCTAGTATCCGTATAGACTATATACACTACTGTCCTAAAGCTTATTAGAAGGCTATAGTACGGGATCCGGAAAAAAACAATAGAATAATATAAATTCGTCGTTATAGACTAGTAGTTTTAGAGGGTTCTACCTTCTATTAACAAATATGTTATAGTCCTTTAGACAAACTACCGACTACTTCCGCCGACTATAGGCGAGCCTTAGATCCCGACTAGCTACATTGTAATAAGAGGCGAGATAAATAACGTTATAATAACTTATCTCGATCGAATTCGGGGTCCGAAGCTCGATAAGCTTCTTTACTAATCTATTACTTTCGATACTATATTAACTAAACGATATCGAGTCCGATTAATACCATTTTTAAAGCGTATTAGGGCCTATACTTACCTCTCGGCAATATTATACATAGAGGTAGCATACCGCGCATCGCTATTACTAGAATTATACCGCGACTACGAGGATTATACGTAATAGTAGTAGTTCTCGGCCGATTACCGTTTTTTCGACCCTTCTACTATATCCGCCAACTATACCTACCGGCTATACCTTAAGTACTATATTCACGGCGCGACCGCGACCTTATCTACCGATTTCCTCCTAGAAGCCGAGTACTAATTAGGAGATACCTAGAGACTACGAATTATAGCTACGCCGACTACTCCTACCGGTTATAAGAGCGATATATAAGGAGAAAAGCGTCCACACTCTAGGTTAGCGAAGGTAGTAAAGGAAATAATCGGCATAGCTAGCGAATAAAGTATAGGAACTGTTAGCTAGGGCGAGCTATCCTTCGGAGCTACTAAGATAGGCCGCGCGAAGCTACCTAAGCGGAGAAAGGTAGATACTAAGGATACGAAGTCGAAGACTAAGTAGGATTAGACTAACGAGCCTTATCTAACGGCCGAGCTAG
>JALRMM010000332.1:0-40524 GCA_026122155.1 Zymoseptoria crescenta | reverse complement strand
GGTTCTTCTTATCTAGCCTACTCGGCGCTTAAGAGTCGGTTACGGCTCTCTTGCCGGCCGAAGCTCCTATACTTTTAATCCGAGTAGCTAGGCTAACTAATTCCTACCTAGTAGTAGGGATAGTATAATGCTTAATAATAGTGTTTCGTAACGCTAGCGATAGCTTTACGAGTAGGTAGCGAATCTTCTACGCCTCCGTATAGTTATCTAGCTAATCTTCTAAAATAGTTAGCTTTATCGCGAACTTCTGGACGGTCTAGTTGTCCGCTTAATAAGCCTTCTTATATTCCAAGGTAACGTCTAGTATACGGTTTACCGGATCCCCGACTACGTCCCGTATAAAGGTACGAAAGTCGTCGAAGGTTATACGACAAACATCCGCTATACTATAGTTCTAGTGCTACTTCTCTTACGGGTCTCCTATAAGGTATATTACCCTATATAGGATCTTCTCCCTCTCTATCGAGTATGTATCTACCGAGAGCTTAAAGATAAGTTCGAGCTTATAGAGGAACTATCGACTCTTAGTAATACTCTCTCCCTTAAAGTTCCTTAGCTCTTTTAATTTCGGACGCGAGGCTAGGCCCCTCGTAGGCGGCACTCCGGCGCTTAGTAGGCTAGACGTAGACTCGGGAGTCCCGACGCTATCCTAACTAAGCTATCGACGACGATATTCGATAGAGTCCGCTATAGCGATAGAGGCGTTATCTCCTACTTCTAGGGTACTTCCGTCCGGCGGTTCTACGGCGGCTATACGACGTAACTCCTATACGCGGACGCGAGCATTACGTAAGCGAAGCGCCGCTAAAAGCCTTACCGCTTCCTAGTCCAGCTTATTAATCTCTATCTCTATATCGGGAACCGATATAGTTAATTAATTAGATAGTGCTGCCGACCCTTGTTATTCGCTTATAGCTCGCTAAGGAGGAGTAGGTAGCTCGCCGGTAGGTATCTCGTCCGCTATTAGGTTCTATAGACCGCGGGCTCTTAGAGAAGAATTAGAATTGTAAGAAGTATAAAGATATCGTAGTGTATAGAACGCTAGCTAGTAATCCTACTAGTAATAAAACTAATTCTTGCTATTATTAAGTTGCACATACGTGCCTTATAATATACGACTATGCGTTACGTAAGCGGCATTCGCCGCTACGCTCGGCGTCGTATTATCCACGTATTATTAACGTATTATTAACGACCTTACCTAAGGTCTAGAGCTAGGCTATGCCTTAGCCTTCCTTAATAGTGCCTTCCTCGTTAGCGAAGGCCGCGGAGGCCGCGCGTAAGACTAACGCCGAAGCGCCCTTTAGGCGGAGCTCCTATAGAAAGTGTTAGCGGAGTATAGGAAGAGTAAGAGGAACGTAAGACCTACCTTGTACTTTAGCTTAAACATAGCGCGCCTAACGGCGGCCTCGTTCTAAGCCTAAAGTAGGCTAGCGCGAGCAATCTATCTATTACCCTACGAGCCGCCTACTCCGCCCTTACGAGGCGTAGAGAACTTGCCTACGGCCTTCCCGCTATTAGCCTACTTAACCTTAAGGGTAGCCTTAATATCGCGCCTTACGGAGGCTAGGCGTATATTAATAAGCTGCTCCGCGCGGGAGCCTACCTCGTAGTAACCCTACTCCTCGCGTAGCTTAAGTAGGCGCTTTGCCTACTTAATAAGGTCCGGATAGGTTAGCGTCTTATACGCGTAGTTACTACGAGATGCGTTAGCCTAGTAGAAGAGGAGCTATCGATACGCTAGACTTACTTCTTCTTATAGCGCTAGCACTTAACCTTACTACTAATAGTTATTACCCTATTATAGTAATACTCGTTAACTAGATAGGCGATTAGTAGAAGCCTAGTAAGCAAGAAGCATAGTAACCTACTATCGTACGCGTATAGTAAGTAGCGCTCGTAGTACGCTACTACTAGGCCCTAGGTATCCTACTTAGAGCGTAGAGGAAGGTTTAGCATAATAGCTAGCTACTAAGGCGCACGCTATACTCGTAGAGGCATTGCGAGTTGCTTACTAGATGCTTACAATATATATATATATAACTAGCGGCTCGTAAGCTAGAAGCTTGCTTCTTAATAAGAGATTATAAAGATAGTAGAGGCGTGCGGTGCGCTTGCGGGAGTCTTAAGTATCGTTAGAGTTTAACGTACTATTCGCGGGAGAGGAGCGTTAATAAAGTTAAAGAAGAGTAGAGGAAAACTTTACAGCGAAAACATTAACAACACCTACCTATAAGCGGTTACCCTTAACTATAAAGGACCCGCTAAAACATAGCTACTAGTAGTAGAGCCGCAAGCAACAATTAACATACGCAAACAAAGCGCGCGTTGCGATATAAACGCTACATTAAGAAGTTAATAAAGAAAGTAGCCCCGGATAAGACTAGGCCTACGCTCGGTAGGCCGAACGTAAGATAGTCGTAGGAGCCGAGACGTCTCCTTCGGAGGAGGGAGGTAATTATTAGGGAAGGCTAAGGTATAGCCTAGCTCTAGACCTTAGGTAAGGTCGTTAATAATACGTAGATAATACGACGCCGAGCGTAGCGGCGAATGCCGCTTACGTAACACACAGTCGTATATTTGGAGGCACGTATATGCAACTTAACAATAGCAAGAATTAGTTTTATTACTAGTAGGATTACTAGCTAGCGTTCTATATACTACGATATCTTTATACTTCTTATATCGAACGACTAGCGTAAAAGCAGCTAGACGTATTGTATAAGCTAGGATAGGACAATTCGGATATAGAAACCTCGCCGAAGAAGGAGGCTAAAAAGGTTAAGAAGGAGGTAAAAAAAGAGGCGAAAAAGGAGGTTAAGAAGGGAAAGCAAAAGGCCGACCGAAAAAGTAGAATTGCACTCGTAGACAAGGTAAGTGCAAGTAAATATTGTATAAGCCGTACTTATAATTATTGCAGATATTAGCCGGTAATAGCTCGAGTAATAAGGAGCCGACTAAAGTTAAGCGGGAGATTAAGAGTAAATCCAAGCCCGACTTGCATAATATAGGCATTAAACCTAAGAACGACGATAAGCCTTTGGACTTATCCTTAATTAATATAGGTATTTATACACCTCGACAATTACCTTAAACTAATATTAGTAGTAGACTGCGGCCGCTTTACTAAACGAGTCTAGATTAATCGCGTAAGGCGAACCTCTTATAAGTAGATTATATAGGCTTGAACTATCTACGAAAGTCCGTTAGCTAAGATGCTGCGTATAGTAGGATATAGATATTAGACTAGCTAAGGATAATGGGATTTTAGAGCGATACAAACGCGGAATTTTATAGGTCGCCTTCCCTACTCCGTAAAGTAGCTTTAACGAGCTCTTTTACGATATACCGCCGGCGCATAGTATAAGAAAGGCTCGTCGTACTATAGTCGATAGCGAGGAGGAGTAAGAACTTAATGCGGAATTTTAACTAAAGCGAGCGGAGAATTACCTATCCGCTTAACCGCTTACCGGTAATTTAAGAGCTATTAGACTTTATTATGTAAGCCGAGATAGAATTAAAAGAAGCTATCTACCTATTTAATTTCTATTGTACACATCTTCTAAATTTTAAGACTTATTAGTATAAATCCTACGAGCGTCTTCGGATTCCTTAGCGGTCCGCGGTAGTCTTTCTCTCTATTTCTAGCTTTCCCTAATTTGTATAATGCTCGACTACCGCTTTCCCCCCGTCGGAAGCTAGGTTTAGCCTCCGTATAGTATATACCTATTCTAGGTAGAGCGAGATAAATAACTATCTTAGGGTTAGGGTTTAGGTTGTTTTCTACTTATTTAAATACTTACAAAAATTATATTACCTAGGTTGCTATAATTTAATTGCACAAAAAGGAACAAAATAGAAATTAGAAATACTTTCTAAAGAGAATACATAGAAAACTATAGAGTGTCGAATGCTAATTACATAGCACTGTCGCTATAGTTCTTAACTTGTACAAAAAACAACGTAGGGCTAGCAAATATAGTATATCGCTTTTGTCTCTCGAAACTTAACGCCTACTTTCTCTCCTAGCTCCGCTCTCTTTTACGTCTCGCCTCCGCTATAAATCCTAGCGGATCCTCTACGACGCCTTTAGCTAACGTCGGAGCTTGTATAACTCTACTAGACTTAGTTATTCTTTGCTCTATAGGCGGTAGTAAATCCTTCGGCTTGTCGCCTCTCTTATCTAGCTCGTAAGAATCCGCCTTATTATGCTACTTACAGTTGCCGCAGCAGTTGTAGAAGTAGCCCTTCTAGCGTATATATAGCTGCGGTACTATTAGTAATAGTATTATACGGGTAAGGAATAGCTAAATATACTATAAATAGTCCTAGCTCGCTTTTATACCGCTCGTATTCCTCCTCGTCGGTCGTAACTATTCTACTTTAGTATATATATTAGCTATATTGCTTAAACAATCTAGGATATATTATATAAACCGGCTCTAGATAAGCATAGCATCGATCTTACTCTTACGGTTGTCGATGCTAGTAAAGCTAAAGCCCGCCCGAACTATAACGAGGCGTCCTTACTTTTTCTTTATAGCTACGAGCTGTTCCGGATTAAGATTGTAGCCTACGGCTTATAGCTATATTATATAAGGTTAGACTAGAGCTTACGGAGGTAGAGGAGCGCGGCAACTTACCCTATCGTAATAGATATCGAGATCGCTATAGTAATTAAGTTTCGCTAGCTAAGATGCTATATTACGCCTAAGCTAATATGTCGATTAGGAGTATAGATTATACGAGTTAAGAAGATATATAGAAGATAGAGAAGGTATATATAAGAAGGTATTAAAGATGCTAAGTAGGGTCCGTTAGAAGGCACTAAGGATAAGTAATATTGTTAGCTAGCCTATAGAATAGATAGCAAACAAGCAAAAACGCGGCTTATAACCGAAATTAGTAGTAGTAGTAAGCTCGAAGGGCCTAGCAAGTAAATAAGAGAAGAGGTTTTGTAAGTAGAATCTAAAGCTATAAAACAGGTATATAATAACAAAGTAATATTTAAGCAAAGGAGATCTAAAGCCGCATATAAACGCGAAACTTATTATATAAGTTTAGATAAAGCGCAAATATACTAGGAACGGGATACTGTCCCTTTATACTAGCCGCATTTTATACGGGAAATAGGAGCTGCTCCTAGATTATATAATAGAAGCTCGTAGCGGACACTATAGCGTTAAACGTCGGGCGTACGTAAAACCGAGGGCATATTAAATTATATAAGTAAGGAATATTGCGGATGCAGTCTATAGAATAGATTTAAAGAAAAAAAAATCTAGTAGAGAATCCTAGGAAATCTTAAGAGGCTTTAATGCCTCCCTAAAAACACTAATATAGCTAGCTAAACCTAATCTTAACTTATATAAAAGAGAAACTACTGTATTTGTCCGTAGAAACTTACGCTACTCCCTCGCATCCCGACCTAGCTCTATAGGTTATCGTAGTTTTAAAATCGGCTTCTAGAACGTCCTCTAGCTATCCTCGCGCTACTATACGCTACGCGTAGTCGTTCGCCTACGATACCTTCTTACGTATATTATCCTATTCGGCCTTTTCCCTCGTAATATTCTAGGTAGTATGTCTATAGAGAGTCTTATTACTAAGCTAGATATAGTTACTATAGGCGTTGTCGAGGTATCCCTTCTAGCTAATATATAGCTATAGTACTATTAGCATCGGTATTATATAGGCTAAGAATAGCTAGATATACTATAAACGGCCCTAAAGGCTTTATCTACGACTAATCTCCCTCTAAGTTTTTCTTCTAAGCTTCTGGTTTTAGTATACCTACGTATAGTATATACTCGTCCGGTTCTTCGGTTACGTCTAGATTATTCGAGGGCGCTCTAAGAATATTTTCCGTACTACTACGCGATTATTAGTACGCTTAAGGGAATCGGGAGCGATTATATAAACCGGCTCTAAACGAGCAAGGCGTTAACGTAATTCTAGCGGTCGAGGATAGTACCTATATAAGCGTCCGAATCCTACTAGATAATAATCCGGTTTCTACCTACGATATTTATTATATTCTCGCGCTAAACATAGGTAAGGGTAAAGCCTATGCGCTCGAGCTATATTATATAAGGTTAGACCGTATCTTACGGAAGGGAAGAACTGCGGCAACTTACGCTATTAGCTCTAATATTAAAGAGTATATAGTAGTAAGTCTTATCCGAGGGTCCTTAGGTATACTAGGGTAGGATAGTAATAGCTACTATAGCTAATAGTCTGCTTAGGAGAATAGATTATATAGGTCGAGGCTATAGTTAAAGAGTAGAGTAAATAAGTATAGAGAGGTATTAAGGTAGTTAATTATAGTTAGATAACTAGCGTAGCTAATAAATTCGAAGTATAGTAAACGTAGCTATGCCTATTATCTAAGTAGCAATCCGAGTAATCTAATAATTGTGCATAGCAGTAAGTAAAAGGAACAGTAAGCTATACGTAAAGCTAGAAGTAAAGTAAACATATAAAAAATACGCCTCTATAGTAAAAACGACTTAGATTATTATTGTAATTAGTTATGGACGATAGCAATTTAATTCAAATACCTATTGTATAAGCTCCGGGAGTAGTTCCCGAGTAGTGCAGGGCGTGAGCGTATGCATTAATTAAAGTATACTATTTTGAGTACTTGCAGTCTTTACTCTACCAGTCGTCCGTACAGACCTCACTCACGCGAAACAAACACGTCCAAGCCCACAAAGATCACCCACCCAAAAAAAAACCAAAAAAGCAAGACGAAACACCATGTCCGCCGCCGACGACAAACGCAAAGCAGCGCGCGAGACCATCGACATACTCCACGAGATCTCGACCTTACTGGTACGCAATCGCAAACGGACATTGAAACCGTCTTGGTGAGGAAATAATAACTCACGCAAACCTCGCAGAACACCCAACTCGACCGATACTCATTGTCGTATTGCGTGTCGCTGATTGAGAATGGCGTGCATCCCGAGGCTTTGGCGGTAATGCTCCCCGAGTCACCACGCAGATGTGGAAGTCGTGGCGGCTGACGTTGTTCTTGCACGTAGAAAGTGATCAAGGAGCTGCGAGTGCAGAAAGATCGTTTCGAGGCGCAGAATCAAGAGGCAGCGTCATGACGGGGATCTTGCGAACGGAACGCGTTTGATATCGGGCGTTTGGGAAGTCTTTGGACATTGTGATACCCGGGAGAGTCCTGCTATCCAACTTTACCTAGGTGTACCAAGAATATCCACCCGGTGAACCTCAAGCAGTCAAGTGTGGATGTCCTCGACTCAGTCCGGTCCATCCTCCTGTACATGAGCATCACCCACGGCCAAGCCCTCCACGCCCTCCGCAGCAGCACTCACGCCATTCGCCGCCTTCTTTTTCGGCCTCCTCTTCTTCCCACCCATACTCAGCGGACTCTCCTTAATCCACCTCGCAATGGCAGCGGCACGGTCCGTAGAAATGGGATACTCCCTTCCATTCTCGTCTTGAGCCCAGCGTTTCGGGGTCGGCTGCAGGCTAGCTGTGTCTCCATTACTCGCAGCGGCCGAAGGAGGTACTTCACCCCCATTACTCTCCTTGTCCTTCAATGGGCCCGACAGACCTTGCTCGTCGTCCATGGCTCGGCGCTCTCGAGCGCGAACTGCGCGCTGGAAAGATTCTTCGTCTACGACCCGGTCATCTGACAGCGCATCGATGATAGATTCCTGCTTGATTCGTTCTTTCTTCTGATCGGCCGTCTCCTCTTTCTTCTCGCTCCTCCGCTTCGTCACGGCGCCCGAACCCGTATCTTTCGCCCACCCGCCGGCTGCGTCAGGAAGAGGTGCCGGAGCGCAGAGCTTTTGCCACGGAACGGAAAGACCGAGCCAGTTGTTCGCGCGTCGAAGGACTTCGATCCAGTCCGCACGGGCGGGACTTCGTGCTGCTTGGAAGATGGGGTAGCCGTCTGCGATACGAGCCAGTCTTGCGGCGTTGTGCGCGTGGCGGAGGTGTTCGGTCGGGCTCGTTTGGATGAGCGCGTGCGCGAGGAGAAGGGAATGAAGTGCATCAGTAAGAAGAGGGTGGTAGGTGACGGCTTCACGACTGCCGAACGCTTCGTGGATGGTCTCGTTGTTGCGCATAGCTTCGGTTGTTTCGTCGCTGGGGAACGTGGGGAGGTCTGCAGGTGGTTTCTCTGCGAACAGAGCACTCGCTGGGTGGATCTTTGGTGAAGGAAATCGAGGCCAACCATCTTCACCGCGCTCGAATGGTTCAGGCTTTGGCTTTTCATGCTTGACTAGCGCTGAGGGTGTTGTACCACCGTTCATGTCCAACTCTACTTTCTCTTCGTCGTCCCCTTCCAGCTCGACAAGCCTGTTCTTCGGGGTCGGTGTCTGCAATTTATTGCCATTTGCAAGGTCGTAGACTCGTCTCATGATCTCGTTGGTAATCTCGAATGGCAATCCCGGCGTATAGTCAAAGTGCGACAAGAACGCTGTGTAGTCCTTGAGCGCGCGCTTCGCGTACGTCTTGACCTTCTTCCGCGACTCCAGCCGTGCCGCTTGTGCTTTCGCATCCACTCCGTTTGTCTCTCCCTTCTCTTGCGCCGCCTGAAACTCCTTCAGCCCATCCAATGCGGCATGTACGCTCTGACACGCAATCGTCAAATATACCCCAGCCCGATTGAACAACAATTGCATTCCCAAGCTTTGCGGTTGGTCTTCCTCTTTCAATTGCGGTACTGATCTCCAATCTCTGTGTCCATTTCTCCAAGCTTCTTGTTCGTCCTTCATCTTACTTGCCAACTCCAATTGCTGCTGGTTAGGTTTGTGCATGCGCTTCAGCTCTTCTGTGATCCTCAAAGCCATCGTAAGGTCCAACGCTGCGCCTTCCCATTGATGCTTGAATATCTGCACCAAAGCTCTTGTCCGTAAGGGTGCCGCTTGTTGCTCGAATGGTAGGGAGGTTATGATATCGTTCAGAGGTTCCAATGGTGTGTACTGCTCCATGGCTCGAGACGGAATCTTCTCGTGGAAGAAGTGGACGTATCGTGCGTCTAACATTGCAATTAGCCACGTCCTCCACCAGCCAGTCATCTCCAGCATGTCCTACCAGTACTGCTCGGCTCGCGCTTAAGGACATGCTGTCCCACATCCTCCACCGTCGAAGTCGCCTGCATAGTCGCAACACTCGCCGCCACCTCATCCAGCGTAAACGCCTTCGAAAGCAACTTGACCGCTTTCTGCCGTATCTTGAATATCCGCTCTTTGCTCAACTGACTGCCCGGCCCTCCTCCCGTTCCAAAGTAGTCCATACGACCATGCATCGCAGTATTGGAAATCCCCGTCGACGCTCGCACCGAATCTTGCGCCGCTTCATCCACCGCTTTCCGGATCTTGACTACGTCGTAGAATACTGCGGGATCGACGAGTCGCGGCGCGGGCATGGTGTAGTTCTGGTGAGCGAGCGAGTCGAGGATCTCGGGCGGGAGTTGGAGCCATGGTCCGTGGAAGGAAGAGATGTAGCGCCAATGCCTTTGTGTCGCTGTCAGGGAGAATTCTCAATTGTCTTCAAGAGAGCCAAAGCAGATGTGTAGGGAAGAGAGAAGAGCAACGAAAGATAGGCGACGTACTTACTTGTTCCTGCAAATAATGAGACTCGAGCCTTGAGGAGCAGCGTCTGGCTGTGAAGCCGATCCGCCCGCCTTTTTCTTCGGCATGTTGGCTGTGTATAGTATCGAGATGCGCCGGTTGTGGTCGCAACCGTCTCGAGCTCTGGCGCAAATCGTGGATGTTGATGTTTTGGAGCAAGGGGAGCTATCAAAAATTCGGCTCCAGTACCGAGTCGCTCTCAATGCGGGTCGACACGTGGGGTAAGACCTACCGGTGCGTGATGACGATGGTTGGACCTTTGTTTGGGATCTTCAACTTCTTTGGAGAACATCCGAAGTGGGAACCGAATCTGAAGAAACATCCCCTCAAGCGACCGGACTCTTGCACACCTTCTCATCAAGACCAACCAACACTCAATCATGTCGACCCACACATCCGCCGGCCTGCACGGCGAAGCGCCCTCCAACTCCGAGACCGCCGTCGGAGGCGAAGCTGGAGCCAACATCGTTGCCAAAGCCTCGGAGACTGCACCTCAGACCGACGCATCCCAGCAATCGAAGAGCATGGGCAGCAGCCAGCCCGGCAGCGCTGAAGCCGCGGCGGAGAAATTGTATGAGGAGAGAATGGAGGACGAATATGCGAAGCGTGAGGGTGGCGCCTAGATTGAGGTTTGGAGACGGCGCATGAGACAGGGCGGTGGGCATCACGATTATGATGTCAAAGGTACGCATCGCCATGTGCCTGCAGAATGATCTCCACTGACGAGACCCATCGACAGGAATGCCCATCTTGTACCTCCTAGGCTAGACATCGCTAGGAGGTATTGAGGCGAGGTGACATCAATCAATGAAAACCACTTTTTATTCCCTTCGCTTTCAACCCCACAAACCTAGGTATCTAACACCGTCTGACAGACAATCTAACATAAGGAAAGGGGTATTCGCGGTTGTCTCAACACACAAAAAGGCACAATCATTTTCTTTCTTCCATCAGCTTCCCTCCATTCATCCTTCAAGTGTCTCTAACATATCCTGTCCTTGCAAAGAAGACACACCCAACCTCTTCCACAATTCGGTGCCACTTCCAGATTTCCCTGCTTGACCTTGCAAACAAAAGCAGATAGACAATTAACAGAAACAGCAACAAGCAAAGAACGAAGCACCGGGGTATGAGGGTATTAAGCGCTGTTCAATGGAGACCAAAATGCAAGGCGATATAAAACAAAAAGCAGAGCGAGGCCAGGCATGGAAACCGAGATAGGAAGCGATGAGGTGGAAGGGGTATAATGGTCGGATGGCATCCAGACTGCCAGCAGGGGAGAGACCCAAAGTCGGAGAGTGCAAGGTCGACGGATTCCGTCAGAAGAAGAGGGCGGTAGGATGTGCTCACGCTCCAGCTGGAACAGCTTCAGGACGAACCCACCATACCTCCCTCTTCTTCTTTGGACTTTACGCGCTCGCAGTCACCGGAGCCGGAGAGGCAGCGGCGTTGGCGGTCTGGGGTTGACCGGAGGCGACAGCATCAGGGACGACATCGCCGATGGCCTTCTCCTCCGTGGTGTTGGCCGCAGGAGTGACTGTGGAAGTCTCAGCAGCGGCAGCGGGAGCAGCGGCGTTCTCGACAGGAGTCTCCTCCTTCTTGGCTTCAGCGGCAGGAGACGTCTCCTTCTTGGGAGTCTGAATGCGGTTGAGTGCCTTGCTGGCGCGGCGGCCGAGGTTGCCGAGCACGGACTGACGCTTGTCAGCCTTTGTGCCGGTGGCCTGCTCCTCGGTCTTTTCGACGACAGGAGAGGTAGGCTCGACGACTGGAGCAGCGGTAGTGGTGGCTGGCTCGCTGGCGACAGCGGCTGGCTCCTCGACCTTGTTCTCCTCAACGGGAGCCACGGCGGTCTCCTCCTTCTTCATGTGCTGCTCCTTCTTTTGAGTTGATGGGCTGACGCTGCGGGCACGGTTCATCAAGGTGGTGAGGAAGTTGGACTTCTCCTTGGTAGGCTCGGCGGTCTCGGCGGGAGCAGTGGTGTCGTTCTTCTTCTCGACAACGGCCGGCTCTTCGACGGCTGGCACGACTGGTGCTGGGACGGCCTCGGTGGTAGCGGTCTCTGGGAGGACAGGTGGGTTCTCCGAAACGGCCTCCGTGGTGTGCGGCTCGGCAATCTTGAGCTCGGCATCCTTCTGATCCTTCTCCTTGGTTGGACTCTTGATGCTGCTCCATCCTGAAGACACGCGGCCGAAAATGCTGGCGCGCTTGTTGGGCCTGGCGCTCTTCTCCTCGGAGGTCGGCTCGACGGTCTTGTCCTCGCCTGAGTAATTGTTAGTACGTGTAGGTGAGATGTGGATATCAAGAGGTTCAGTCATACCAGCAGCTGGGATCTCAGCGGTGGCAAGACCGGCGTGAACTGGCGCAGCCTCAGTAGAAGCAAGCACTGGCTCGGTAGTCTCGCCTTCTGGCTTGGTCACCTCGCCAGCCTCAACCTTCTTCTCCTCTTCCTTCTCGGCCTTCTCTCCCTTCTTGCCGCTTTGGAGGCGTTGGAGGATGCCGCGGGAAGTGGAACGGCTCTTCTTCTTGTTCTTCTTCTCGCCATCCTCCGAGCTGGAGGAAGAACTGCTGGCGCGCTCAGCATCGTTGCTCTTCTTCGACTTGGTCACGACGGCTGGGGTGGTGTGAGCTGGCTTGCCTGAGATTTGTGTCAGTACAGAGCTTCCTTTCAGTACAGCTCAGGAGCAACATACTCAGCTTCTCAAACTCCTCGGTGTAGGCAGCAGAGTCGCGAACTTCCTGCTTGGCAGCCTTGCCCAGCTCGATCGCCTTCTCAATAGAGATGTACCAGCCATCACGCTCAGCATCGCTGGTCGCCTTGAATGAGTGCGAGCCACCGTTGATCTTGAAGGAGAACGAGTGAGGGTGTTCCTTCTTGAGCTCGGTGGCATCGTAGAGTGCGAGAACATCTTGAGGGTGTGCGCGGTTGACCTCGTTCTTCTTGTTGAAGAACAGGAGACCCTTGCCGGTCTGGCTGGCCCATGCCACAACAGGATGTGCCACCTCGGGTTTTTCACCGCGGAGGTAGAGGTCGAGGTTCAATGGGCTGACGGCAGAGTCGTCGAGCCAGAATTCCTTCTTGGATGGGATGAGAGATCTGAAGATGTGGTGGTCAGCGTGATGGAGTAGAATGGAGGGGGAAACCGGAGCACTCACTTGACGAGACCTGGTCCCTTGTACGCGAGCTGACCCTCAGTGATGGGCTCGACGGCCTTCTCGGTGACCTCGGAGGCAGCTGGCTCTTCCGTCACGACAGCGCCATCGGTTGCGGGTGTAGCCTCGCTGCTCTCAGCGTGGGTCTTGGGAGCATCTCCGTTCACCACTGGTGCGGCCACGACGCGGTCAGCGACAGCGTGGGCATCGACAGCTGGAGAAGTCGTTGTGGTATCAGCCGGAGCTGTGGCAGCTGCCGGTGCAGCGGTGTTGTGGTCGTCGGACATGATTAAGTATGGTATGATTCTGTCTCTTTTCTGTATCTTTCTCTCTCGTCGTGGCCGTCGAGGACGTGCAATTCGTCAGGCGTGAGGGTGTGTCTGGAGAGGAGGTGTTGGGCGGAGGTGGAAGCAGTGTCGCTGTCCTCGGGAAATGGATGTCGACGACGGAGGTAGCGGTGAGAGGAGGAGAGGAGGTCGAAGATAGGAGATGGGGTGTTGAGATTGACCGGGGTCAGGATTTGTTGGAGGAGAAGATCGGAAGAGGAAAGGGCCCGTGACACGGCGATGGTGCGTGCGGTAATTGCACCTTGAAGCAGAATTGTTGATGATTGGAAGAGATGGACCTTTGGTGGTGTAACAAGATGGATGGAAACACGACACTTTACAACTTACTACAGAGGGAGGGATATACCAAGGCCTTCCCACTGCCGTGGCAAGAAAGATAGGGACGCGTCAAGCCCAGGTCAGGTCAGGTCAGGCGCCTTTCCATTTCTTGTCATTGATTGTAATGTGGTATGACCCGACCCTTGTCGTCGTGTCATGTCAACCTCTTCTCGCTAAAAGATCATTCCCTAGCCCAAGTTGGCGCCCGTCTCGCCAAGAGTCAAGACCCAGACGATCAAGGTCATCAAGCCTTCCCTTCGCCGGGTGAGAAAACGTGCGACCCCACTGGGCGGTCCATCTCATTCTCGATTCTCGGGCAGAAAAACCGGAGTCGATAAAATGGTCTTGACTCTCGTGCTACTGTACATACCTCCTGCAAATGCAATGCCAAACAGAGGCGATGGTGAACGCCTCGTCCATCCTGCATACGGGTTCGCATCCTTCCTGGTCGATCAACGCGTTCTGCGACACCCAAAACGACGACGAGATGCAGTGAAAAGAAATGTTCACGAGACGTTTTTGAGACGATCCCCTGCTCCGAAGCGGCCGGGATGCGTGCAGTTGTGTCCGCAAGAGCCGCAAGTTCACCTTCACCGCGCTAGACACACGCCACGGGACCCAACATTTCTGACCGTTGCGATGGCCCACGGGAGAACATGTTGTCGGTGCCTGCCGCAATTCGCAAGTCTTGCCGTTGGAACAGAGGGAGACTCTTGCGAGCAGCTTTGACAAGCTACATACGTGCTGACCAGCATCAGACATCGCGAAGAAAGTCCAGAGCTCTCTACTGCTGACAACCGACACAGCAATGATGTGATCAAGCAAAGTGGTGTGTGTGGGAGCTCCAAAAAGACAGGCATTATCCTCTCGCACTACCTCCAGAAGCTGCGTCCAGTACGGGTGTATTCGTACTTCTATGCTCTCGGCGCTCAGATCCCAGTCCTGAAACGGATGCAGCTATGCGACACACAGCGCTGAAACAATTTTGGGAGAGCACCGCGTCAAGACGCGTTCGTAACACACGCCGACGGTTCTGAGACTTGCACACAGACGGCTCCACTGCGAGATTCTCGCACGGAGCGTCTCGCTTCAGAATTGTGGTCGCAAGATTTCAACCATGCCAGAACCACTACTTCGCGTATCGCAGCTTTGATGATGGAATCATGGAACATACCAAATATCGAAGATTCGACACGACGACACTAACGCGGTCCAATATCGGAAAAATACATATCTCAGACTTCTCAGTCGCGCGTCGTGGCGCCGCCGATCAGCATGAGCCGCCGACGCGCTCCGCAATTTTACGACCCCATAGGATTCAGAATTTCAGATCGACGCCCGCCGCTTGATTGATTTGACATGTGAAAGTCGGAGACGACTCCTATTCTTTAGTCTCCCATCAAAGGGATGTGTCTGGTCTCGGGAGGTCTGACTTCTGGGAATTTTGTATTTCTTTCCAACGACACCACACCATCTTCCGATGACGTTCCGTTCAGCTGAGATTCTTTACGGGCATCACCCGGCTTCATGCGACTGATGCACGGAACGATGACGTGTCGGGCCTTTATTTATCTGCGATCTTCCTGATCAAGGGAGTCGGAACTGGTGCCTTCGACGATGTTCAGACGGATGCTGTCGCTGGACTTCAACTTAGAAGACGATATGCAATACTACAATCCCTATGGAAGCACAGTTCTCGCGATAGTCGCTGCGATCTGCGATGTTACCAGGTATGCGTTGACAAGTCCACTACGAAATACATCATGCCACACCATACAGTCACGGGCCAAGCATTTCGATGACTATGTCGCTGCGATGTACGCACGCTGATGAGCAGACTTCAGCCGTAGGTATCACGACCAGTGTTGAACACTTCTTCAGACGGCGATGTGTATTGCTCGCAAGCATGATTGATGGCTTACGCCACGAAGAGTATCAAAAACCACATGGTCCCGTCACCCAAGCAACTTTCCTCTTTCCTTTCCGACTAGCCAAGGCCAGCACCCCACAACACCTCGCTGTAATCTTTCACCACAGTCCATCGCGAGAGAAAAGCAATTCCTCGGAAGACAAAACAAGTCCACCTCCTGACCATTCACCATCCAAGAAGGGCATCGATCGATATCTCAATCCCACCACAAGTAAGAACTCCATCGGTCGCAAGAGAGGAATCACCTTCGTCGCAAGGAAGCGGCTGGAACCCTCCTCTCGACCCCGTATTTCGCTTAGCTCGATCACGGCGAGCATCTCCCATGCTCGTTACAAGAAAACCCGTCGCACTTGCATTTTATGCCCTCCTGGACATTACAAGCGACTACAATCCATCAGCAGGTGATCGGCGCGCGATCGCAAATGCACATCGAACTCACCGTAGCATGTATTCCCGCCTCCACCTCGTGGGTATGCGGCGGCGAGGGCTTCGGCTTCGGCGTCGGCGATGGCGTCAGCAAAGGCTGTGGCGAGGGCCTGGCTGGTGAAGAGGGCTGCGAGGCAGAGGAGGTGGGTGGAGAGTTTCATGGCTTGTGTTTGGCTTTGGTGGAGGTTGGTCGAGCGATGCTGGATTTTTTCCGGAGGGCGTGGTGGAGGTGCTGCTGATGCGTGGGTACGGACGAGGTGGAAGAGTATGGAAGTGGGGGGAGTGATTTATCATGGCTGTCGACACCCCTCACGGCACAGCCGATCGGTCCTGTGTTCGTTCGGAAATTTGGACATGGAGAGGTCTCGATTTCGAACCATGGTCACTAAAATCTGACAGGCCCCCTGGCGCATCCCATGTGGTATCGATAAAGTCTCGGTGGGCTGATGGACGATCAACCCCAGTGAGGGGTCACCGAGAATCCATTCGAGGCTCGCTTCAAGAGACGTCGATTGCCTTTTGGGCGGTCAGATTTCAGCACCATCGGATGATCGTCATATGCAGAACACAGGCTGTCGACAAATCGAGGGATTGGGAGACAAAACTGGCTGAATTCGATCGCAGGTGGACCGGTTCCATCTCTCTGGTAATGTTGAAACCAAGGCAAAGATAAGGAAAATTTCGCGAAAGAGCTCAAGCTTGAGAATATGTCCCAAACCTGCAAACAAAGGCGAGGATGAGGGAAAAAAAGCTTGAAAGAGCTCAAGATTGAAAACATGGTACGCTACCGTTTCCTGTCACAGCTACTGTCGCTCAATTGAACGCCAACAAGTTCAAAACATCTCCATGCTGATTTGCTGTCACGGAGTTCACACACTGGTAGGAAACGACATCAGAGATTTGCACACAGCGGCGTGGATTGCAAGCAAGATGGATCCTTTACTTGACAACAAAAGCGACCACCGCATCCTTCATTTCAACCAAATCACCCTTCCAGACCAGCCAAGTACAGCATCGACCAACGTCCCAGTCCTTCCACCATCTCCATCCGTCCCGAGGGGGCCCCAAGAATCATCGTCAAGAGCGGCAAGAGATCGCCTCGTCTTCTGCATATTTGGCGGAAATTTACTTCTTCGGCGCGCATCTGCGGCCTTGACAGGTGTATCCGGGGCAGGAGCAGCCTGGCCCGTCTGGACCACAGCCGGCTACAAAACTTTGGCGGAGATCGATGCGTGGTCGCCGAGGACACGGTACTTACTGTAGCAGTAGACCTCGGCCCTCCGCGGGTCGGCGAGGGCTTCGGCGTCGGCGGCGGCGAGGGCTGCCGCGAAGGCCTGGCCGGTGAAGAGGGCTGCGAGGCAGAGGAGGTTGAAGGAGAGCTTCATGGTTGTTGTAGTTGATTCTGAGGAACGATGTTAGTGTCATTGCATGCATTGTTCGTTAGCTAAAAAGAAGCCGAAAAGAAGAAAGAAGGATCTATATACAGGTCTATCTCATGTGGATCAGAACCGCTCTGTGCACTTTAATTCTCGCCTCAGGCTCGAATCGTCAGGCCTAGCCTGTCGCCTTCGGCGACAGAGTTTTCAAACTAGTCCCCTTCGGGGCAAGTCTGTTTATATATAAGGGATCCACATTGAATTTAGCTAATAGTAGCGATAGGAAGAGGAAAGTGCCTAGAGGGTCTAAGCTAGTTTCTATACCTCTATATAAGGTTGTCGCTATCTTTTAGGTAAGCGACCTATATAGTCCTATTTCCTTCCCCGATAGTTAATATCCTATAGTAAAAATCCGTATACGCCGTTTATATACCTACTACTACGTATATATGCGTTTTTTTACTCTAAAAGCGACTAAAAACTATACTAAATACGTCTAGTCGTCCGAATACGCCTTACCCTAGTAGTTCTACTAGTAATACGCTTACGGTATATATCGATTTAGACTTCTCCTATCCTTACTATACCCCCGACGATATCTCTAGCCTCTTCTTATCCGCCGACTCCTTTCGGTTACCTTTCCCTAATAGTAAACTCCCTAATCCTAATACTACCCTTTAATCCTTTAGTAGTCTATAGTAGCGCCGCGGGCGCTATACTCGTATCGACGGTAAATATAATAACGTCCTCTAACGGCTACGTAATTATCGTCTATTAGTCCCTAACTTTATCGAGTTATAGATTATAAAGGATAGTCGTAAGGCGGCTAAAGGGCGCTCCCTACGGATTAAGGAGAAGATTCGCGTCGCTCGTTAGCGGTTTAGGATACTCTAGGGCCGCGGCGTTATTAAGAAGGAGCTAGACCTACTAATTCGGCGGGTCCCTATACTTAGAAAGTTTAGTAGCTAGAAGGCAACCCTAAGAAAGGAGTCTATAAGGGTTCGTAACGGAGAGGTAGTATATAGGTAAAGAGGTAGTAAAGGCGGTCGTAGTATATACGTACGGCTATATATTAAGGATGCTAAAGAGAGTATAGATAAGTATATACTACTATCGGGGTAGCGGTTAGCGCCTTCGGGGTAAGAGGGTAGTAATTCCCTCGATAGGGATTCTACGTCGGAGTAGTCGGAAGGTAAGAACGATAAGATGCGTCGATATATATAACCGTATAAGTTCCTAGAGGTATATACGTTAATCCGGAGTCTAGCCCCTATATAGTACGAACTGTTAATCGGGGTTACTTTATAACCCTCGTAGCGCTCGTAAGAGCGAAGAGCAATATCGTAGGGAGCTTAATCGGCGTATATTCGTATTTACTACGAACCTCCTTTACTCTCGCTACCGTAACAAGTCTAATTAGCTTGCCCGTGTTATAGGTAATTACCTATCGCTTAGTAGCCTTAATCGTAGGGCATTAGACGTTTTAGCCGGATAGGGACTTATGTCTACCTATTCGACTATTAATATAGACCTCTATAATTACGTAAGGAGGTAGAAGGTATGTAGTTCGCGTTGTGTAGTACATTTTGCGTATATACTAACTATAGTAGTAAGAACTTATTTGCCTTACTCGCATTCTAAGTATATATATTATATATAACAATATAAACTTCGTAGACCGGGTGCGGGATTCCTCTATCTCTACTAGGGATATTATACGGAACCTTACTACTACGTTAATAATTAAGAGCGACTACATCCCCGAAGGCGGTTTAATATAGGACATGTTTACCCCTTACTAACTATTAAGAATAAAGGGCATCCTTAACTTACCTCCCCTCTATTCTAAGGACGAGTACGCCCGTAAGCTCTCCTTCTTTTATATACATTCGGCGATAATAGCGCAGTTTGGGATTAATATAAAGCGCTTAAGTAGCGATAATTTTGTCCGTAAGCATACTAAATAGCTAGGGATTAACAAACTTCCCCCGAAAAGGTATAAATATTACCCTATCGGGGTAATATTCTAGAATAAAGGAACTATTAACGGCACTATAGCCGTACATAAGGATATCTAGATTAACAAGTTTAAGTTTAATATAGAGGATCCTATGTTCCGCAACCGGTTATAGCTAGTTTACGGTAATTAGTTAACCGCTATACGTATACGTAGTATTAAGTAAGAATTACGAGAGGTAAGTCGTACCTTCGACCGCTATAAATAGCTTATTAGTCCCTCTTCCTTCTTCTATACTACTATAAACCTCTACTTTACTATTAGCAAGCTCTTCTAGTCGTACTAACTAGGTAGTATAGCCGATTTGCATTTAGTTTAGGGTAATATTAGCTAGTTTAGCGTCTCTAACTTGCCGAAGAAGAAGTTACTATACTAGAAACTACGTCCGGTCGTTCTCTAAGGGTACTAGGCTCGGGTCGTATAGTTGTTTATACTAGCTATGCGTCGCCGGAAGCTAGTCGGTCTATATAGTAGCGACTAAGCTAGGTTAACCGACATTAACATCGTCCGAGTTGCTATAGAGTAGCTCGAACCTACTATATATATATCTATCCTATCGGAGATATATAACTAGATCCTAGCCCCGGAAGCCTAGTAGTTAAGTAGTAAGGACCCTATGTTAGTGCAGTTTAACCCCGATAGGGAGAAAAAAAGGAGTATTAAAACTTTAGCGTTAACTAGGCGTATACATATTACCGAGTTATGGATAATACTACGCTAGGCTATACGGCGCATAGACGTTAGACACGTTAAGCGGTCCCTCGAGCAACTAGCTATCGTGTTCTTCGGGGCTAGATAGTCTAACTACGGTAGGGAAATGCTATACTTCCGATAGCTACTACTAAATTCGACCCTAGAGCTTCGATATGCCCTCCTCGCATACGGTTTTATTAATATAGCTAGTCGATATAGTAAAGGGCTTACTATAGACGAGTTGCTAGAGCTAGAGAACGGGAGGTACTAGAACGAGATAAAAGCCCGTAAGAACTCTACCTATAATATTAATACTATCTTTATTAAGGTAGCCCTATCTACGAAGGCTACTACGAAGTAGCACGAGTTACTAGAGGAGGAGTTTAGAGTAAAGAACTCTAGAGGGCACTCGTATAAGGACACTAGCTATAACATATAGGGTCTAGTTTAGAAGCTCCTTTAGGGTTTCGTAGCTCTACTATTACTAGGACTCCGAAAGGACGTAAATGGAACAAACAAACAAACAAACAAACAATTACTAGGACTTACTCGTTATAGTTCCCCCGACAAGACGAGTATCCGTAATCTATATATAGACGGACGTTCCTTAATCGGCTCTTAGGTCGACGATTTCAATGTTAAACACATAGAGCGACGTAATATAAGGGTCGCTATAGTACTAGAAGACGTCTACACTCTAAGGTATAATCCGAACGGGCTAGAGGTAGACCCGCTTGCCTCGTATAATATTAGGGAAGGGGGTAGTAACGATAAGGACGTGTTGCTACTCGATCTAGAACTATACTAGGCAGTAATACTTGAATTCTATAACTATCGGGGCTAGAGATTACTTAAAATCAACGCTTTTTAGCTACGGCGGGCTAAAACTAAAGAAAACAACGCTCGGTCGCCCTAGCGAAACCCTTTACTACCTATCGGGGTAGAGGGTATCGCTATCGGGGATAGTTTTACCTATCGAAACTTAGAAGAAACAAACTGCCTACCCTCTACGATACCGTAGCACTACTTCCGCTACCTCTAGTACTACTACTACTACCTCCGCTGCCTCTAGCACTACTACTACTACCTCCGCTACCTCTAGTACTACTACTACTACCTCCGCTCCCTCCGGTACTACTACTACTACCTCTATTGCCCCTAGCCTAGCGTCCGTAATACTAGATACGCGCCCGCTATATGCCCTTCTTACGTAGGTACTCGCGTATACCGATCTCGACGGCGCTATCTACTACTATATTAGTAGGCGGAAGTCCGCGTAGTAGGGCATTCGTAGCGCCGTATATATAGAACGACTATTAGCCGAGCTAGATAAGCATAGCATAATCTATATTACCGTTATTGTTGCGGACCTTCTATAACTATGCCTCCTACGCCTTACGATAGTTAGCCCCCTTAGTCTTCTTAGTAGCGGACTACTTATTAATCGTCTTACGCATCTTATAAGGGTATTTCGACTACGCTACGCGGAAGTCCTCGAGTTCCTTATCTAGCTTGTTATATGTCTCCTTACTATATCTATCGGCCTTAGCCTTGTCCCTTACGGTCTCTACGTTTACGGCCCGTAGGCGGAGGACTTCGAGTATATTATATATACGGTTAAAGACGGTAGTACTGCTATCCTAGTACTTGCCTAACCCCTATGTCTTACTAACTATTATACATAGCTTATAGCGGGCGTCTGGACCCTAACTATAGTTATTACAACCCCTCTATTTCGGGGCAATGCCGCTAGCGAATATGTTCCTATACCGAAAGGTCCGAGGGTTAGTACGCGCTGCCCGCTCGTAGATAAGCTTTAGATACTCCGTGTAGATTATACTATCTCGGGACTAGACTTCTAGCACCTATTTAAGCCCTATAGGTATGTTGTCGTAGATGCGGTCGACGTCGTTAGTTAGTACTAACTAAATGTCCGTAGAGGTAATAGAGATAGCGAGTAAGTTCGCCGAGGTATCTCGGGGTAGATTACCGGAGTCCGAGCGAGGTACGCTCCTACCGAAGCCTCTACTAGGGCTGCCGAAGCCTCCACTAGGGCTACCGGGGCTAGAGCTAGCCCCTATATTACTATAGTTGCTACTTAGTTACTATATCCGAGTGCTACTAACGGTGCGAGAGTATATACGGCCGAACGTCCTACTACGACCGCTTCTATCCCTAAAACTACTACTTCTAGTAGACCCTAGTAGTATACTATACTCGCTACTACCCGTACTAGAAGGAACGGCATTAACAAAGTTATATAATCGAACTCCGAGTACTTCGGTAGTCGTAGAGCCGCTACTACTAGGCTAGCCGCCGCTAGTACGTATAGTAAACCTAGCGATAGGCCTAGAGGTAGTTAGATCTCCTAGTATATTGGGGATTCGGGGGAAGAAGCTAGTCTCTCGGGGATCGTAGTATCCGCGGATAGGGTCGTATACGGTATAATTAGGGTCGATGCCGGCGAAACGAGGGGCGTTTTACGGCGCCGTAAAGGTAACATAGTTAGATAGTAGTTTAATATTTGCTAGCCGTAGACCCGCGCGTAGTACTCTAGACTAAGTACGGCGCATCTCGAAACTAGTATTATAGAGTATAAGGCTACCGACGTCCGGTATACGGCTAGCTACGGTTATAGATATAGATAGAGATAGAGATTAAGGTAGGTCGATGTTCTTACCGCGGGTAGGGGTTTACCTTATAGATATAGGTCCGGAAGCGCGGTAGAAAGTTAAAGGGGGTTAGCGTTATATAGGCGGCGCGGGTATAGGAGGAGGTAGAGTATCTACGCGCGGCTATAGTATCGGAGATAGCGGTAGTTAGATGCTTATACGTAGGGAAGAGGGTATAGAAAGGGCGTTACCTATTAGGACGAAGGGGCTACCGAGTAAGGAAGCTATAAAGGGAAAAGTTAGTATTAGGGTTACGGTCTATACTTTCGGGGCAACTTACTTTAGCCGCGTATACGCTTACGCGCCTAAGCTACGACTATGCGCTCGGTTTCGTCTAGTAACTAGTACGTCGATAGACGTAGCGAACTCCTAAGCGAACCCTTAGTACGTAGAGTCTCTCTAGTACGATCTATAATTATGTCCGAAGCCCTCTAGCGTAGGCTACGATCGGATCGGTTAGTAGCGATTTCGCTCTCTATACGCTAGCGCGTATTCGAACGAGGTATTAAGAAGACGTTTCCGAGGGACCTAATAAGTTCCCTAGCCCTATTAGGTTTATTAGGCTTGTCGGACTTGTTGTCCGGAGGCGCTATATTAGGTAGCGGCGGGGGTTATTAGGTATAATAAAGTGGAAGGTTAGTGTAATAAAGTAGAAGGTTAGTATAATAAAGTGGAAGATTAGTAGAAGGTTAGTAGAAGGTTAGTAGAGAGGTAGAGGAAGAAGAGGGAAAGAAGTAGGTAAAGGGAGGTTTACAAAGTACCGATAGGTCGACGCTAGTAGGGTCGCGGGGCGGAGCGGTTATTAGATACGACTGTTTACCTCTGAATTCACGGGTAACTACGCATGCGCACGCTTATTCGTAATCCGCGCCTACTAACGCGATAATACAATAAGGACTTCTAACAATGCTAGGTACATATGCCGTCCGTAGCACCGGTAATAGGGCATATAATCGTATATATAAACATAATTAACCTACCCCGAAGGCTAAGGACATATAAGAATAACTGGATATTAACGGGGATCGCAGTAGAATACTATCCTATACAATAGTCTATATATACGACAGCTAATAGCATGCGATAGCATTATATTTTCCGTCCTCGTATATAATAGAGCAAGTAACGTTAGCAGATATAGACGCTCGGCTTCCCCGAAAGGGTATACTACGTACGGTCTAGCTAGTATGTTAATATTTAAACTCCCCCTCGAAGAGACGTAATATACACCGCCTACCGCTAAACTATACTAGAGAGGGCTCGAACTAAGTAATAGATGCCCCGAAGGCATAGACGTATATATAGATTACTCGACTACTTAGTCGGGCTACCTATTAGGATACGGCGATATCGCTGCTACTACTACTACAACTACCACAACTACTACTACTACTACTATTACTGCCCGCGTATCGCCCCCCTCGCTCCCCTCGTCGAAAGAGAAGAACACAAACATATAAAGCGACAACATGTCGTCTACTCTATATAAGAAGGCCTACGCGCTACTCCTAACGGCCGTACCCGATAGCGCTAACACCCTACGGTGTGTTAAGACAGCGCTAATACCCTACGGTATGTTAAGACAGCGCTAACACCCTACGATATATTAAGATAGCGCTAACACTCTACGGTACGTTAAGATAGCGCTAACACCCTACGGTGTATTAAGACAGCGCTAATACCCTACGGTGTAGTAGTAGATTGTTCGATTAAAGGAAAGAGATATATACAAGCAACCCCGAAAGGCTACGGCCAAACCCGAAAGGGTCGACAAACCCCGAAAGGGACGATAAACCTAGTATAGATACACTATCTCGCTATCGGACTCGACCTCCTAGGTAATCTACTATATAGATTAGCGCCTTTCGGTGTTAATAGACAATTCCTTCGTATCGGTTACTAGTTCCGCCGTTACCTATTATTATTACTATTAAGCAAACTATACCTAAACCTATCTTCGACTAGGATATTAACATGCTAGCCCGCGTTGTTGTTCTTAGCCTTCGGGGTAACCGGCTTATAGGTAGTTCGGTAGATTAATATACCGGCTACGGGCGGAGAGGATAGGAGGTCTACGTTCTTATCTCTATACCCCGAGTCGAAACTTAGGCCGATGCGATTATCCGGCTATAGGGTCGCATTTAATATAGTAGTAGTAGCCTAAAAGGCAAGGGTCCCGTTGTTATCCGCCCTCTACTTCTTAATATTGCGATCGATAGCAGCGATACCTACGCTTAGTAGTACGCTTAGTAGAGTCGAATCGACTTCTAGACTATCCCCGAGTAGAACCTCGATACCTAATCGGCTTTTACTATAAATGCGGCGTATTAGCGGTGCCTCGAAACGCTAGGGGATTAGCATCGTCTTTATAGTCGACGCCTATTATATAGCGAGCTCTACCTTGTTACGCCTCTCTTATATTACGAAGGCACGCCGCTCTAGTTCTAGTATGCCCTCTAACATAGCCTTCTACGCCGTAGCGAACGCCTTCTTAGCTCTTTTCCGCTTCTTAAGCTCTACTATACGCGCTAATGCCTAGCTATACTTAATATACGTAGCGGGGACGACTAGCCGTAATCCCCGAAGTAGAAGCTCCGTACCTTAATATATATTAAAGTTGTCCGGGTCGTACTACTCTTAGTCGCGTTCCGACTACGATACTAGTACGGCTCTAATACGCTAGTCGAGGACGGTAAGGTTAAAGTTCCACTTACTATAGTCGTTCCGGTCGCGACTATTAACTCGGTTACGGAGGTTAAACTCCGTATATATCCCCTAAGCTAACCTTTCGGGGATAAACATAGTTAGCGGCATTATAAACCGGCGACCCTTTAAGGGATATATATAATTAACAACGCGCTCACACTATATCGTTAATAACTCTAGAGTAACACTCCCCCTACCTTTCGGCTTCTTAACCTCGGCGGTAATTAGCGCGAACATAGGATTATCCTTCGCTAGTAGTAGGTTATAGCGCCGCCCGTTATAGTATACTTCGGCCGGCACTACTAGTAGACGCTCGATACACTCGTTTTCTAATAGAAGGTCGTCCTACGCCGTACGACTATATAGTGTATTAATAATATTATATATGTCTACATCTATACACGCCCTAGACTTCGTCTAACTCTTATTAAAGAAGCGTAGGGGCTTGGGTTTTAACAGCCTCTATTAGGAAGGCGCTAGTAAGCCCGCCTAGCTACTACTATTATCGGACTCGCTAGCATCCGTGTCGGGGTTAGATTAATTCCCATTATCGTTATTATTCTTATTATTACTTTCGAATAGTAGAGTACTATATTCGTTATTATAAGTAGCAACTAACCTACGCCGCTACTAATACGTCCTACGTTTGCTTTTCGGGGTACTCCCTAGCGTCGGATTACCTAGCCTTAGCCGACCTTCTATATCGAATACCTATAGCGGGAAGAAACTATAGCACTACGTCCGCTTACCTATCTCCGGATCTCGCCCCCTACGACCGAAACGCTAGCGGAGGTTTATAATATAGTGCTCTAGTAACACTTTCTACTAGATAATACGGTATATACGAGGGATATTAATACCTATATATAAGGCGGTAGTAGCTACTAGAATCCGGATTTGGGAGTCGTCCGTATAAAAAGCCTTATATCGGAGGGTCTAGTCGTATACGCTAATACCGGATAAATATATCTGGACGATGTTAATAATATAGTAAGGACTACCGCCTACTTCCTATATATATCGATCCCCTTCGGGGGAACTAGTAGTCGCTAAAACTAGCTATACTCGGATGTAGTTTATTAATACTATAACCTCTATACGGCTATCCGTAAAGATAATCGTACGGGGGATCTACTACGGGTTTGCTACCCCTTCGGGGAAACTACTAGTAATCGTAAAGTATAACTAAGCGAATTTCGAAGCCTTGCTACGAATAATCGGTTTAAAGATATACGTATAGTTAGTGCGATTAATCGAACTCTAATACAACTGCGTCTGCCTTATACTAACCCCGAAAGGACGGAACCCTCTATTAGCGATTATATAGGCTCGGGCCTTCTTCGTTAGGGTACCGGTATAGCTAAACTATCTAGTGTTGGGGGAAACGAGCTAACGTAACTAGCTAATCTAGAGGAATATAGGCCGGAAGGACTCGCCCTAAGAGTACAATAGGTGCACCTCGTTAATAGCTACTAGCCTAACTTAACTACGGATATAGTCGTTACGTAGCATAGCCTTAAAGTCGTTAGAAACCGCCTACTCGGGCCTAAGGACAACATAGTCGAACTTTCTAGCCTCTATCTTATAGAAGAGGTCGGGGTTATTACGCTTAGTCGTAGCTATAATTAAACAAGACTTTAATAGGCCGGGTGCGATGCGAGCGACGTCTAGGTGCTACTCCTTACCTAGCTTACTAAGAGGCTCGATCTAGAAGGTAATATTACCGGTTAATACCGTATACGCTTAGAACACGAGACTCTTCCTAATACTAGTACGCGCGACGAACAATACGTCCTAAGATACGAAGATTAGCGAGTATAGGACGTCTACCTACTCGCGATAAGGCTTTCGGGGCAGTATAGTAGTCGGGTTTAAAGTAGCTAATATCTATATAAGGCCCGCTTTAATAACCCGACGGTAGAGAGTATAGTATCCGGGTTTCCGTACGCGTATAACTAATGCCCTAAGCTCTACTAGCGTTATAGTAGGCACCCTCTCGATATCTACTCTAATCGCTACCGACTCTTCTATCCCGAGAGCGTTTTCTAGCCCTTTAACTATATAGTATAGGTCGTTATAATAATTGCCCTAGAGGCGCTATCTAGCCGAGGTCTTACGTCCGCCGCGCTACCTTACGTTCTCGAAACGCCTAGATATACGTACCTACCCGCTAGTGCGTCCGGGCTACGATAGGCGAGGGCGGACGGGTGTCCCTTTAGGGTAACTAGTTTACCTAGCGGGCGTCCTATTAGGGTATCTAGTAGCGGAGGCGCGAGTTTATATACGGTAGGCGTTCGGATCGATACGGCTAAGCGGCGTACGTAGCTAGTTAGGCTAGAGTACGTTCTATTATAGAGTAGTCGATAGTATCGGGGTATAAGGTATAGCTTTTAGGGCAAAACGTGCTTAGAGGGAAAAATTAGTTTTAGCTCGATCTCGATAGGAAGGTTAGCTACTATTACTAGAATCGGTATATATATATATATTTGCTAATTTTAAAGAGACTTACCGTAGGGTTTTAGGTCTTCTCTTCGAGAAACTTATATATCGCGTATATAGTATCGATTTTAGACATGTTTTAACGCTTAGACGGCTAAAGTGTGCGAAACTAGCTTAGACCCTAATTAGAGTCTTCTCTCGTTAGTCCGTATATCCCCTCTATACTCCTTTCGGAATAAGGTTAGTACCTATCGGGGTAACCCGACCCCTTTCGGGGCAACTCTTAACTTAAATTAAATTGCTAACTATTACGTACAATAGCACGTAAGTAATAACGAGGTAAGGAGACTCTAATTAGCGGGCTAATTTATAAGATAGGACGGGGCGCTATACTCCGGTTCTCCGACTCTAAGGGATTAAATAGCGCTAGCGACTATTAAACTCGGCCGGACTTACTATCTAAGGATAGTCTCGGTTCTCCGCTAGTATAATACTTCCTAACTCTCGCTAACCCTTAAGGTTAAAGGGACCCTTAAGGGACCCTTAAGGGATTAAGTCCGCTAAGTCTAGTCCGCCCTACTAGCAAGGTTATACCTCCGTAGAGGCTAAAGTCTATCCTCTTAGCGTTATTTTAACGTTTGTTATAATAGACTATTACAACTTCTTTAATTAATATCTCTATAACTATATAGCGTAAATACCTTATAATAATCGCGTTCTAATCGTATAATATAGGGCTATTTATAGGTAGACTTTTAAAGGGATCGCAATAGTTATAGACGGAGTTACACCCGATTTAGCTAGGAAGCTCTATACGAGAGCACGTATTCGCACCGGCAGTAATATTACTCGAGATATCTTTTAATATATCGATCTAGCACTACGGAAGGGAAGGCTAAGGGCTATTTAACCCGGCTTAAAAGAGAGTACGTAGATACGATAGTTGTTACGCAATAAATATCGTCGATAGCACTAAACTAAGGCAGAAAATCACGCCCTCCAATAGCTACGACAATCCGACGTTTCTACTACTACCTATACGCGACGAGAGCCTCTTAAAGAGCTAGACAATCGTTAGATATACAATATCCTTCGATCTAAGGAACACTATGTCGCATAGACAGTGCAATAACAACACCTTTTTAGTAAACAAGCCGTAATGAACATAGTAGTGGAAGGACGCTAAGAGGACAGACTTTAGCCTCCGCGGAGGTACTATGCAAGCAAGGGGCTATCTGGTTCCTAGAGCCATTCGTTAGTAAGAAATAATACCGCGAAAATTAACCGACTCTAGCTAATCCCTATCTAGAACGTTACCGTAGACAGGTAATAACTAGAATGCAAGGCTATCGGCGCTTAGATGGAGAGAGTTTATTCGGTCGATAGCTTTTCGGCCGCTCCGCTCGTGTAGCGTGCATAGAGACGGCGGCTAATTATGTAGCTAAAAAAGCGACATTACCGTAGCAGCTAGAAGCGGCTTTTGCTTCCGTTGCTAGACACTACCTCTAATTAGGCGCTAAAAGAGAGCTCCTAGCCCTTATAATAATTGTTCTAACGTAAGGTGTTATTGTTCTAACACGTAACGTTGTTATTGTTCTAACGTAAGCGGACTGCTATTATAGTATATAGTCGCGGATCCGCTATAGCGGATCCGGTATCTACGACTACTACTACAACCACCGCGACTTCTTTATGCTATCTTAGTCTTCCGCATTAGGATAAGGGCTATATAAGGGCTAGTAGGAGCTCTCTTTAAGCGCCTAACGATAAAGGGTGGGGATCGTGTCAAAATGGAATTTTGGGCAGTTTTTCCAGCCTCGCCAAATGCAATAGCTCCACAACCACACTAGTTAGCCAAAAAGTAAATAAGTGGTCTAGGGATATCACCGTGTTAAACAGGAATACGTAGTCAAGTTATTTATTGCTCTGGCGGTTAACCCGGGCTATATAGAAATACTAAAAAATCGTGTGTAATTATAGCTAAACGCAAGCCGAATGTAGGGTGCCATAACACCAAACACCACTCGTTTGAAGATATTAAAGACATCCGGGTATGTAGAATTACTAGCTCTTACACCTCTAAGTGTCCATTTTGTTCTGGCGTAACTTTTTATTCTAGCGTGAATCTAGCGTGAATCTAGCGACAATTTACTAACTAAATAGCCAAGCTACGCTAGTTTCTTCTATTTTGTTCTGGCGTGTAACTCTTTTTGTTCTAACCTAAATCCACTAAGCCTTTCTCTTTAACATCCTTTATCCGACTATCTACTAAGCGCATCCACTAAGCGTATCTACTAAGCGCATCCACTAAGCGCTATTATTATAACTAGTAGGAGAAAGGGAAAGAAAGAGAGTAGCAGTTAGCGCCGTAGCATAGGCAGTCGTAGTCGTAGCGGTTCGGTTATACGAGGCAACTTCTTCGCGGACGAGCGTATACGAAGCAATGCTAAGCGCATAGCGTAGGCGGCCGAGTAGGCTATATAAGAGTAAGTAGGGCGTGTAAATCGAGGTGGATATCGAGGCGGGCATTAAGGTAGTAGCGAATTGTTGGATCTAACCGCCGAGGAAATAGCCGCGATTAGTAAGATAATAGACATCGACGAGTAGGCCGTAGAACAGCTACAAGCTCTTACGTAGCCTATACATCCTACGTAGCTTACGCACATTGCGGCAACTCTCGAAGAGGATATAGCGATAGGTGGAACTAGCGAAGGACAACCGTAAGGCGGAACTAGCGAAGGACAACCGCAACCCGACGATATAGTAGACTTGCCGTACTTCGACTACGTTAGATGCCACCTCCTAAGGGCTCGCTCTCGAGAGACGAGCCGTAGCTTATCGTTTTACGTCTAGTGCGAGTCCGGGTCTATTAGTAACAATCTGAGTTTGGAGGGCAAGTAGTGTTTGCGTGCTCCTAGCTATAAAGTACTGCGCTCTACGTTTATTTATGCGTAGGTAGGTAGGGAGCGGCGCGATATATGTTACACCTATAGGCTACTCGAGGCGTCCGAGCTTAGTCGTATGCAATAGCAGTCCTTTGGTCTATCTAACGATCCGCGCTAGTTCAACTGCGTAGGGTGCGGCCTTCCAAGATCCAAGGAGAATAAGGGTAAGACCGACAACTAGTGTATCTAGTGCGATAGGCACTCTGTTAGTAAGAACCTTAACACCGAGATAAAGTAGTGCAAACAGGTTAGCGGACATAATACCGAGCGTAAGAACTTCTTTAAAGATAAGGATTATCTCGCTAACCTAGAGAAGACGATATGCAACATCTATACGCCCGCGCCAACGCCGCTAGGTCCAAACTAGCGTCTAGAACCCTTATCGACCAAGCGTCTAGAACCCTTATCGACCAAGCGTCCAAGACCCTTATCTACTAAGCGTCCGGCGGCGACATTAACATAAGCTCTAGCTCTAGTCCGTGGAGCCGTAACTCGCGATTATCTAGAGTTCCAGTGTACGCCGGTGCCGCTGCCAGATTATCCACGAGACTACATACAACACTTTAAGGACTAGTGTACGCTTATCCCCACGATGTCGATTAAGGAACTTCAACAGCTCGTGTATATAGTCGGCTAGTGTCCAGGCTAGATAGATGTATAGAGAGAGATTATTATCGCCGGTTTGGTTAAGATCTTCGAGCTTCTTTATCTAGGCAAGGGCTATGGGCCAAAGGACATCCAGATTAACGTAGTTAATGCGATTATCTTCGGCCAATGTAATGTCCTTAATATCGTGCGTACCGGTAAGGGTAAGAGCATTACCTTCCAAGCGGTTACAATCTTAAGTAAGTTTATCCAGCTCCGCCTGCATCCATATGCTAACTAACGTTCCAGCCGGTCTTATTACCCTTTAGATTACACCCCTTAACCGCATCGGCGATAAGCACGTAGAGGATCTTCGTCGCATTACTAAGGCCTTATCTAGCGGCGGACTCGTGCGGCCTATTAACATTACCAAGGAGAGCAAAGAGGCCAATCCGAATTAGCTCGAAGAGTTAGAAGCTAGCGACCGAATATATTAAATTATTAGCCCCGAGACTACCGTAGAGCCCTCCTTTCGCGCGCTCGTTAAGCGCGTGCGTAACAAGATCGGTCTTCTCGTTATCGACAAGGCTTATCTCGCAATAAAGTAGATTAAGTTCCGTAAGGAGTACGCCTAGATTAGCGAGCTACGTAGCGGCCTACGACTCGACACTCCAATGCTATATATGTCGGCAACGATCTTAGACGAGACTAAAGAGTTCTTATTAAGCAGCGATTTAGTCGGCATACGACTAGTCGGTAACGAAGCCTTCTATATATAGGTTATTCGTAGTAGCATCGATAGGCTAGACACCTCCTACATCGTTAAGAACATTCCATAGAAGTCGAAGGATTACGACTACCTCTACTTTATTGTCCGTAAGGCAGTCGATAAGAATAGTCGTGCTGCTCCTTATCTAATTAAAAAGGCGCTAGTATTTATCGATGGTCGCACCGCGGTAACTAACTTCTATAACATTGTGCGCGGCTAGCTCGTCCAGATAACCAAGGACTAGCCGCTCGAGTATCGGTACATAAACGACGGCAGTAGTAGCTATAATGTCGGCCAGATCGTGAGCTTCTACACCGCTTATGTTGCGCCACACGACCAGGATAAGCGATACAATAAGTTTAAGAAGCTCGGCCGAAAGTCTTAGATCCGTATTATAGCTAGCACCACCGCGATTAGTACCGGCACCAACGTTCTAGATATCAAGTACGTAATCTAGAACAAGATCCCGATTACTAAGGATATTAAGGATTAGACCTAGCGGCTTGGTCGGTCGTACCGGCTTCAGAATCAAGTGGACGAGAATAGCGACAAGATCTATAGCATTAGCATAGTGTTCTAGGAGTATTAGCTTGACGACAATAAGAAGCATCTACGGCCTAGCTCTAAAGGTACTTCGATTGTCCAACCTCCTACTAAAGACGAGGCGGTAGAGCCTACTGCGCCTCTACTAGTAGTACTGTTACCCCGAAGCCGCCGGAACCGTCTAATTCGCCTTAGTTCTCGTCTACGCGAGTCGTTAGTAGCTAATAAGATCGTTCCTAGTAAGGGCGATGCTACGAATCCGGGTAAGGGCGTCGGCGGCGACGACGATAGCGATACTAGAGATAGCGAGTTTAAGGACGGGCCTGCTCGGAAGAAGAAGAAGCTAAAGAAGGCGTCCGATAGTAAGAGCTTCTTTACTAAGGAGGAAATTAAGAAGCGTAAGAAGACGCTAGCGATCTTCCGCGAAGTCCGTAACTCCTACTATATAAACAACAATACCGGACCGTGTTGTCGCAAGATTACTAACAAGTACCTTAGTAAGGATCGATGCTAGTATCTACAGGATCCGATCCCAGACGACAAGTACTACAACATGTGCAATCCTAAGCTAGAGACTAAACACGAGCTCGAGCTAAGGCTACTACTAGGTCCGAAGAGGTCGTTAAAGCCAATAGTCGATTCGCGCCGTAGTGTCGCCTTAATATTTATCGAGGACTAGGCTGCGAAGAAGTCCACGGCTAGTATGTTTAGTAAGGACGACAACTTTAACGCCGAGCTGCTCTATTTTACGATCCCTATCGACTTCTATATATCCAAGGACCTACAGTACTAGCTATGTAACATCTTCGCGAAGGTTATAGAGGATTGGGACGGTATAACGGACGAGGAGGTCTTCGAGGCTACGCTACTTCTAAACGATTAGTCGGAGTAGGATATCCTAGAGTTAGTGCGTTTCCTTAATAACATCGACGTTTATAAGGAGTGGAAGGATATCCAAGATGCTAAAGAAGCAGCTAAGAAGAAGGCCGATAAGGATAAAAAGGCCAAGAAGGCGGCTTAGCGCGCTGCCGGCCTTTAAGCACAAGCAATCCAAGGCACCGACCGTGCTGCTATAGATGCTCGCCGTAAGGCTACTTAGGACAACATCCGCAATTCGCAGAATGCTAACTCGTTGCGCATCTAGGCTAATATTCGAGCAACATAGTAGGCCTAAGCAGTCCAGACTCTAGCAGTCCAAGCAGTCCAGACTCTAGTAGTCCAAGCAGTCTAGACTCCAGTAGTCCAAGTAGTCCGAACTCTATTAGCACGAGCAGTCCGAACTCTATTAGCACGAGTAGTCCAGACTCTATTAGCACGAGCAGTCCAGACTCTAGCGCCTCTATAGATAGGAAGTTTAGCGGGTCTCGCGATAACTCCAGTCGCCGGTCTATTAAGTGCCCTAATCGCTAGTCTATCTACCCGTTTATCTACCACTCGTCGTCGTTCCGTACTAGCTAGCGTAGCCGGAGAGAAGGATGTAATCGAGGAGCAACAAGCCGTGCAGTCTAGTAGCTTAGCTACGCGTGCGCGAATCCTCTTACTAGGTAGGGATGCGACTAAGACTACTCTTACTAGCGAGGACATGTAGATAAGGTTGGAGACGGTGTCTCTAGTAAGTAGCTATAGTCGTAAGCGTTCCTTTACGGCAAAGAATCTATAGGGTGTAAACCGTAATAGTAGTCCGAAGTAGACTAGAGCGCTAAATTAGATAGAGGCGAGGCGTAGCTGTTAATAGATAGAGGCGGAAGCTCTCCTTAAGCTAGTTGTATATTATAGATCTCCTATAGCAATAACTTTCAAGCTAGCCTCCTGCTCTTAATAACTATCTATATCGTATTAAAGTTAACAGCTAACTTATCGTTCTGATAGCCGACTTATTGTTCTAGTATATAGGCGAGTTATTGTTCTAAACGCCTCGAACTCTAGCTCTATCGTACTATAGTCGTAGTCGTAGTCGTAGTCGTAGTCGTAGTCGTAGTCGTAGTCGTAGTTGTAGTCGTAGTCGTAGGCCGTCTACGGGTAGCTTATCTAATCGCTCTCGCAATACGACTTGTTATGCTAGCGTCTACGTTGTTATTCTAGCGGCTATAACTTTTTGTTCTAGAATGCTCGGTCGTAATCGCTAGCTCGGTCGTAATCGCTAGCTCGTCGAGACGGTCGCGTAAGATAGGTTCGTCGGATTAGTAAACTCGCCTTCGTAGGGTGTTATTAGATCGATGCTATTATAATTAAGGTTGTTGTCGAGTATACGATAATAGGACGACTCGGGAAGGAAGCTGGCCGGGGCTGCCTCCGCCTACGTTTAAACCCCCTAATATACGCGCATATCTTGTTACGCCCCAAATACTCCTACTATTGTCGTCTAGCAAATACTACTTTATCTTCTTAGAAAACATCCGCTTCGTCTACTAATCCCCTCGATTTATTGTCCTAACACGAATCGCTAATCGCGTTAGGACAAAAAATGCCAGTCCTTACCGAATGCACTAGCTACACCGAATGCACTAGCTGCACCGAATGCACTAGCTATACCGAATGCACTAGCTACACCGAATGCACTAGCTGCACCGAATATACTAGCTACAACGTATAGCACGAATCCTCGAATCCACGAGCCCGAGCGATCTAGCCGATCGATCGTGTTAGGACAAAAAATGCTAGACCTCTACATTCGTGTTAGGACAAAAAACACCTATAGAATCGTGTTAGGACAAAAATTCAGAGGAGTAGAACTTGGACAAACTCGACTAGAGATTTCAAGATTAAAGACACTACAACACCGAATCGATTGAAAAAGCTACCTACTACTCGCACACCTCTCTACTAACACGATAGCGAGAGCACTTAACCGACGCCTTGCCCTTCTCGAAGAGAGCGGCCGCCTCGTACGTATATACCTTATACGGGCTAATGCTACTACGCTCCTCTCTTAACACACACTTCTTATAGGCCGGAATCCGAGCAGTGCTATACTACGGCATCTCTTTAATCCTCGCAACGGCCGAGATCTTCCTTTGCTCGGCTAGCTTTATGTTATTCTAGCTAATTCGATCGACCTACTTCGTCTACTACTTACTAGTCTCTTACGGCTAGTATAGCTCCGTAGAGCTAGCGCCGGCTAGTCGACCGCGACCTTATTACTATTGCTATTACTATTAAGGAGGAGGAGGAGGAGGAGGAGGAGCTAGAGGAGGCGGCGCGGCTTCTTCTTCGTCTACAAATTCGAATAGATCGGAGGATAGTAGTAGTAGGCTACTACGGCGACGTAGAGTAGGACGGCGACGTAGAGTAGGACGGCGTAGGCTAGAAAGATAGCTAGAGGCCGGAGCAGCGGCTCTTAGTAGTAGTAGTAGCGTTAATAGCGCTGGAGAAGGAGAGGACAAACCCGAAGGTCGCTAGGTAGGGATAGCAGCACGCGGAGCTTCTTCTTCGTAATCGGCATATACGGCGACGTCGTCTAGTAACGCGTCCAGATCGACTTCTTCGAAGGGAGGAGAAGAGCGCGACATCTTAGTGTTAGTAATAGCGGCGGAGGTAGGCTTATAATTATACGTAACAAGGAAGGGAAGAAGAAGAAGCGGCACCGGTTAGACGCGAATAATATACGATGCTAGAGCGATTTTATCGTATTGTCGATTCCGCCTACTATTGTCGACTACTGGACTTATTGTTCTAGCTTCTCCTTATTATTCTAGCACGCGATTACATAAGCTAACCGGATTCGGACTTATTGTTCTAAGGCATTCGCATTTAAGGCATTTATAAGGCAACGCTAGTTCGGACACTAAGGTACTTAGAACGAGGATTGAGATTATATTACTAAACGCCAAACGCTAACTCTATTCTGCTACTACTACTACTACTGCTACTACTTAAATGCACTAAATATCGCCGCGGAAGCGGTAGCGAGTATACTTCCTAGCACCTAAACGCTTCTTAAAATAAGCTACCTCGGCAGCGGTATATATACGGTATAGGGTTGCTAAACCCCGAGTAATTCTAGCTCTACATTCGGAGTATAGCCGCGTACGCGCGACACTAGTAGCACCCTCTTTAAGACGGGCAATATGCGAGAGCTTTCGCTACTACGCCGGTTTTACCTCCGCCCACCCTCCCTTCTTATTAATATGTTTAGCGTAATACGCCGTAAGGTCCGTAGGCTCGTAGAGCCGGGCACGGCTACTACTAATAGGCCGGCCGATAGAGGAGGAGGCGGTAGGGGTAGTAGGTAGTCTATTATACGAGTTAGCGGCTATCTCTTTCGAAATTAGATAAAAGGACTTACGGCGAGGAAGAGGAAGAAGGCGAATCGCTAGTAGGGAAGCTAGCTAAGCTAGCATTGTCGTCGTCGTTGTCGCTAAGATAGATGTTATAGTTAGAGAGGGTAGTAACCGGCGGAGCGAAGGAGAAGGAAGGGACCGAAGGAGGGACAACGTAGCAGCCGTAAGCGGCACGTAGACGACTAGTACGCTCTTAATATTAGCGGCGCGAAGCACGTACGCGCCGGATAGTAGTAGTAAGGTCGGAGAGGCGGCGGGTATCCTCGCGCCTACACGGAAGTTAGCTACTAAATCGACGACGGCTAGACTAGACTAGACTAGACTAGACTAGGCTAATAAACTTACTTAGTAATGCTAGTAGTCGAGCGGCTGTTGCTACTGCCGACAAAAGGAAAGAGTTAGCGTACCTAGTAGGTAGCGAGTCGTAATATAGTAGAGGCGGCGCGGCGAAGGCTAATAATAATAATAATAGTAGTAGTAGTAATGCCTTCTATAGGTATAGACGGACAACAGAAGGGAAGAAAAAATCCGGCGGCAGTACTATTATAATAAGTATAAAGATATCGCAGTATATAGAACGCTAGCTAGTAATTCCACTAGTAATAAAACTAATTCTTGCTATTGTTGCGTTGCACCTGCGTGCCTCCTAATATACGACTATGCGTTACGTAAGCGGCATTCGCCGCTACGCTCGGCGTCGTATTATCCAACGACCTTACCTAAGGTCTAGAGCTAGGCTATGCCTTAGCCTTCCTTAATAATTACCTCCCTCCTCCGAAGGAGACGTCTCGGCTCCTACGACCGTCTTGCGTTCGGCCTGCCGAGCGTAGGCCTAGTCTTTATCCGGGGCTGCTTTCTTTGTTAACTTCTTAATGCAGCGTTTGCATCGCAACGCGCGCTCCGTTTGCGCATGTTAATTGTTGCTTGCAGTTCTACTACGGGTAGCTGCGTTTTAGCGGGTCCTTTGTAGTTAAGGGCAACCGCTTGTAGGTAGGTGTTATTAATGTTTTCGCTACGAAGTTTTCCTCTACTCTTCTTTAACTTTATTAACGCTTTTCTCCTGCTAGCAGCACTACGAACTCTTACGATACTTAAGTTCTCCGCAAGCGCACCGCACGCTTCCACTATATTATTAACATTATCTTTAAGAAGCAAGCTTCTAGCTTACGAGCTGCTTATTACACACATACATATCGCAAGCCTCGAGCAAGCGACTCGCAATGCTACTACGACGTGCTCCTTAGCAGCCGGCTATTATACTAACCCTTCCTCTACGTTCTAAGCAGGATGCCTAGGGCATAGCGGTAGCGTGCTGCGAGCGCTGCTTGCTATACGCGTACGATAGTGGGTTACTGCGCTCCTTGCTTGCTAGGCTTCTACTAACCGCCTGTCTAGTTAACGAGCAATACTATAATAGGGTAATAACTATCGGCAGCAAGGTTAAGTGCTAGCGTTATAAG
Organism: Zymoseptoria crescenta; assembly: GCA_026122155.1. Taxonomy (NCBI): domain Eukaryota; kingdom Fungi; phylum Ascomycota; class Dothideomycetes; order Mycosphaerellales; family Mycosphaerellaceae; genus Zymoseptoria; species Zymoseptoria crescenta. Next base: position 2,254 of record JALRMM010000332.1, on the reverse strand, counting down.
AAGAAGTAAGTCTAGCGCGTCGATAGCTCTTCTCTTACTAGGCTAACGCATCTTATAGTAACTACGCGTGCGAGACGCTAACCTATCCGGACCTTATTAAGCAGGCGAAGCGCCTGCTTAAGCTGCGCGAGGAGTGGGGTTACGCCGAGGTAGGCTCCCGCGAGGAGTAGCTCGTTAACATGCGCCTAGCCTCTATAGGGCGCGATGTTAAGGCTACCCTTAAGGTTAAGTAGGCTAACAGCGGGAAGGCCGTAGGTAAGTTCTCTACGCCTCGTAAGGGCGGAGTAGGCGGCTCGTAGGGCGATAGATAGATCGCTCGCGCTAGCCTACTTTAGGCTTAGAACGAGGCCGCCGTTAGGCGCGCTATGTTCGAGCTAAAGTATAAGGTAAGTCTTGCGTTCCTCTTGCTCTTCCTATACTCCGCTAACACTTTCTATAGGAGCTTCGCCTAATAGGCGCTTCGGCGTTAGCTCTACGCGCGGTCTCCTCGGCCTTCTCTAACGAGGGAGGCTCCTAGGTAGAGCGCGAGTCGGTGCTGCCCCTCCTATAGGGGGAGCAGGAGGGGAGCGAGGAGGAGATAGAGGAGGATGCCTAAGCCAGGTAAATAGCCGGATCTTTCTGTGCTTCTAGGTTGCTTGCCGCTAGCGTTACGCCCGCTTGTCGCGGCACTAGGGGGTTTTTTCCCTTTTTAAATAAAGGCTTTTTTCCTCTATGCTTACCTCTTCTACCTCTTCTGTCTCTTAGGTCCTTTTATAATAACCTTGTCCTTACGTAACTCCTATGCTTCTATTAGGTTAGCCGCACCCTCGCATTCCTTAGCTATCTACTAGCTATCGTATTCCTTAGGCTAATCCTTCCAGTGCACGAAGTAGAACTTCCGATCCTTCGTTGAACCTAGAATCTCCTCGACTTCGTACTCGCCTGTTTCGTCTACGATAGGCATACTAGCCTTATAAGACGAACCTGGGCGGTCGCGCTATAGTTCGAGGTAGCTAACGTGGAACACGTTGTAAATACGCGAGTTACTTAGGAGCGCTAGGCGATACGCCTACGATCTAACTGCGTCTATTACCCGGAAAGGTCTAACCTATTTAGGTCCCAAGGTCTTCTTAGGCATCTTGAGCTTTAGGTTCTTTGTCGATAGCACGACCTTATTACTAATGCTAAACTGCTTTAGCTTATGATTTTTGTCGTAGTACTTCGCCTAAGACTCAGCTACTTTTCTCTAGCGTTCCTTAAGCTTCTCGTATGTCTCCTTTAAGCGTGTTGCTATATTAATTACTACGGGTGTCCTTCCCCTAGGAATCTCGCCTCGAGATTCCGTAGTAAGGGTAGGATTCTACCTATATGTAACGCAGAAGGGACTTATGCCTAACGTAGGGTATTCGCTATTATTGTACGCGAACTCTACCTGTACTAATAACTTAGCCTAGTTATCCTGAAACTCGCTGCAATAGTAGCGTAGGTATTGCTCTAGTGTCTAGTTAGCTCTCTCCGTCTGCCCGTCCGTCTGCGGATAGAAGGCTATAGACAGCCTACGAGTTACATGCGACTCGTAGCAGAAGTCGCTCTAGAACTAGCTCGTAAACAGAGATCCTCTATTACTAATAATGCCTCTTAGCACTCTATAGTGCCGGACAATTTTATCTACTAAGAGCTTAGTAAGCGTTACCGCTATGTAAGTCTTGTTAACCGGGATGTAGATGTTTATCTTCGAGTAGCGGTCGACTATTACGAGGATAGTAGTATAAACTCGACCGTCTCGTATGCTTAGCGGAAGGTCCATAATAAAGTCTATTAACAACTCTTGCTATAGGCCGTCCGGTAGGGGAAGCGCATGTAACTCGCTATAGGGACGATGCCGACGCGCCTTAGACACTTAATAGGTTAGATAGGTAGACACGTACTCTATTACTTCCTCGTCCATTCCTAGCTAGAAATACTTCCTCCTTAGAAGTGCTAACACCTTAGCTTTGCCGAAGTGTCCTACTAGTGCGTCGTCGTAATGCATGCGGATTACCTACTTCCTTAATGCGAGGTCGCTAGGTACCTAGAGTTTCTTACCCTTGTATAGCAGGCTATCGACTATTAAGAAGTCCGCATGCGGTCCTTTTGCGAGGTGCTTGCTACACTCCTCGTCGTGCTTCTGCAGCATACTAATTATTCCTTTTAGCATCTTAGATAGTAGCATATAGGCCTACTTATCTAAAACCGCCGTACGTGCGACCCTTATAGGTAACGTAGGTAGGACGCT
>JALRMM010000331.1:0-40594 GCA_026122155.1 Zymoseptoria crescenta | reverse complement strand
AGGGCTAATCCCTAGCGAGGGTCTCCTAAGTATCGGGGGTTCCTTCCGTAGTACTATCGACTAGCTTAAGGTACTCCTCGGAGTCTGGAATCTTACTAGTATTAATGTCTATCCGGACTAACTTCTTTAGTTTCGTTACTAGGCTCTTATCTCCCTTAGGTTCGTTACTAGATCCTTCCCTTTTAAGATAGGGAGAGGTCTTATTACTACATTAAAGTTAGCAGCATAGGGGTCGTCCTCGTTAATATACACTAGGTCTTCCGGGATACTTCCTATAATAACGCTATAGAATCGAGCCCCTATCTAGGTAGAGTCCTTTAATCCTAGCGGTATGCTGTTCGCCCTAGTAGCTAGTAATAAGGGCTACCCTACCGCTCGCGGCAGACAAGATAGAGTAGCCGGTAGTGTAGAACATAGGCTAGGGGCTAGCGACTAGTCGATAGGAGGGAGTAGCATCCGAGGGGTAGTGAAATTAGTAGATAGTTTATAGGTCGGCTAATATCTTATAGTATGTTCGATATTAATGTATACTAGCTAGGTAATCGGGCGTCCCTATGCCTCTTCGATCGCTAGTATTAACATCCTAAGCTTCGGTTAATCTTAGTAGTTTCGGAACAATAGCTTTCTTCGGTTAACATTACCCTCCTTTCTAATATACTATTTCTTTTCGGAGTCGCGATAAGCCTATCCTACTAATAGTAGGAAATGTATATACTTATACTCCTATATAGCATGCCCCGGCTCGAAGTAGTAGAAGCATATTAGCTTGTCTACCGAGGATTAACTATAGGTAGTAGAGCGGCTATATAGGACTCCTAAGGCTGGCGGTGCTAGGTTTAAGGAGGCTATGTGTGCATAGTACTCTTACGAGTTATTAGTAGTAACGCTAGCAATGTAGGACTATCCGATTTGTCTAGGGGGGTTAATAGCACCTCGTCGTGCCTTAGTGGGATTGTCTCGATCTAGCTTCGCTATCGTTAACTTTATTACCTTATTATAGAGTTCGTCTATATCCGGTTCCTTTAACTTCTATGTCCTTAATGTCTAAAGACCGTCGTTTAATGCATCTAGTTTCGGGTACCTCTTTTTAGTCTAGGGAACTAGCTTAGTAGCGACCTCGTTGCTAGTGCTGCCGTACATCTATTAGTATGCAATGCGACTAGTAACGTACTTAAGCGTTGTATTATAGAGGGTAGAGAGGTCTATATAGGACGATGTCTCCAAGACGTCGATTTCCAGCTTACTTATAATTTCGTGTCTAACCTTAGTAGGCAGCCCCTTAAGGAAGAGGCGAAATCGAGCAACGTTATTGTACTAGTTAAGAGGGATCCGATTCGATATAGCCTAGAAGGTTATAACATACTGCCTTAGATTATTAGTAGTGCCTATAACGTCCTAGACCCTCATTTTCGAGTAGAACTGTTCGAGGAATAGTAGGCCGTACTTGTACACCTAGCTGTCGTAGCTCTTATAGTAGGCGAGGGCATCCTTCCGGAAGTAATCGTAGTTACCTCTAGTATAGGTGTCTAGACTCTCGAGCTATATACGCACATCTAGGATAGTATAGCGAGCGATAAGGCGGATCCTCTAGTTATCCGGGGTTTATAAGCCTAAGAAGTACAGTTTAAAGAAGTTGTCCTTAGCCTAAAAGAAGGTAGAAGCATCGGAGCTATCGAAGGAGGGGATCTATTTTCTCTAGGGAAAGGGGCACGGCTACGAGAGGTAGGGGCCGGAGTCCGAAGAACGGTAGTAAGGGCCTAGATAAGGTCTATAACGTTTAGGTTAGTAGATTAGGAAGGGGGGCTGTTACTATAAGATGCGGCGTTAGTAGAGGGGCGTCTATAGTGCTAATTAGTAATGTTATCGTTAGAACTATCGGTCGAGTTAGTTACGAAGCGGGCGGAAGGAATCGTATTGTCGTCGCGGAAGGACGATATATCTAGAGGGGACTAGAGAGGCGTTGCCGCCCCCGAATTACTAGGACGGCTTAGTAGAGCATTTAATGCTTCGGACGCGCTAGCTATATGCTTACGCTTAGTAGGGACAGCGGACTAGTCGCTAGTAGGTTGTTCCTTAGAGGACGAGGGTTTATCTTTAGGTGTCGACATAGTAGATTCTTTTAGCTAATAAATTAAAGCACTTCGTTAGAAGTAGGTATGTTAGAGATGTAGGCAAACAGGAGTAGTTACAGTGTCTCTTTTATGCCTCGGAGGGGGTATAGGCTAGTATTTTAGTATTTCCTAGACTATTAGTCTAGTAAAGAAAGCGAGACTCCAAATAGGGCTAGTAGTATTACTACGTCGCCTAGAGGGGGGCTATCGGTGTCGGATCCGCTTATTACTATTAGATCCGCGAGCTAACACTGTTTTAAGCTCGACGGCGATACTAGAGTCTCGAAAGGGAAGTTGCGGAAATAAGGTATAGAGTAGACTAGGTGCTAGTAGCGTATAGGAGTATTAGAACCTTTCCCAGACTAGTAACTCCTAATAGTCTAGTAAACATTATAAGCCTAGAGAAGGTTCGATAGTGCCTCTATATAAGGGAGGCGGTAGCGTATATATAGAGTAGTAGATAGTATTCTCGTATGCGGCCGTAGTGCTAGGTATACTAGCTACTTTCTTCAAACCTCTAGGTACTCGGTAATAGAGCGGCGGGTCCTACTCTCGTATGCGAGGTACGGTAGTGCTCGTAATGCTAGTAGTGCTAATATCGATAACAGTGCTAATGTTAGTAATAGGACGATTATTACTGCTTTAGCCGCGAGGTAGTCCGAGCGGTGCTCGTACGTCTATTCCCCTAGAGAACACGCTACTAGTTAGATACTCCTTACCCGCCTAGCTACTACGGTATGTTAAGACCGCGCCGATATTGTTCTTAGGGTATTCGCTATGCCCGCGTTAAGGAGACTTAGCACCTGCTTCTTCCGGCTCTACTACTAGTAACGATCTACCGGTTACGTAATCGTTTGTCTGTTTATGTCTATAGTATCTATCGTGTCTATAAGACGGCCGAACAGACTGCACCTTCACGCGGTGGCCGTCGTAAGTACCTTCTTCGGAAGGGAAACTAAGACAGTCTAGAAGAAACCTTCTCGAAAACCTCCTCGAAAACCTCTCGAATCCGCCGAAATCCTTCTCGAAATCTACCTTAAAATACAAGCTACAATAGAACAACAGCACGATTCGAACGAATAGCCCTCTATACTGCGAACGAGAAGAAGAAGAAGAAGAAGAAGAAGCAGTCCACTCTACCCTATACGCGCACCTCCTCGAAATCCGATCCGAACCGAACCGTACCTCTTTCCCTCTAGAGATTCGGGTCCTCTACGGATAAGTGTACTTTAAAGAGCTAAAACTCGGTGGAATCTACAACTCTACGATCAACCTACGTTGTCGTAGATAGAACTACTACTACGATACTATAAAGGCATATTAAGGATAAGAGAAGATAGCGAGTTGGACAGCTACTTTTACACGGCATTTTGCACGGCACTCTACTCTACTTTTCGAATTTGCAGCATGTATGCGAAGCGGAAGGATCCGCTAAAAATTCTACAAAAAGCTTGGCGCGAAAATTCTATAGCTCTAGCTATAGCAACACTCGTTTAATTTCCTTTGTCTTGCATTTGTTTAAAGTCCTTTGGCATTGCCTTAGGCACGGGGTTTCCCCTAAGGTCGAAGAATACCAAAAGAATTTGATTGTAAATAGATCTACTGCCTTGCTTACAAGGCCGTCCTATATAGTCTTGGACTCCGAAAGGACGTAAATGGAACAAACAAACAACAAAACAAACAAACAATATCGTGTCTATAAGGAGATAGGCGGACGGCAAAGAGGGTATATCTTTAGAACTTCTTCTTCCGTAGTCCTCGCCCTTAGCTACTACGGTATGTTAAAACCGCACTAGTATCCTCGCTACTATCTCTCTACCGATAGTAATAATCTATTAGTTACGTAACCTTTCGTATTATAATGCCTATAACGTCTATTATGTCTATAAGGGGGTAATCGGCCGGTAGGGAGGGTATATCTCCCTAGGTATTAGTCCTCTATAATCTGGATTCTTTCTTCTTTAGTAACTAGCCGGAAGTTGTCGTTAGGGGGTGTCTATAGAGAAGATAAGGAGCGAAGGAGGAGCGCGGCGGGTAGTAGGCGAAGCTATTATAGTAGGAATTTTGGTCTAGGAGGCTCCTTTTACCTCCGAGACATCCTCTTTCTATAGTAGAAACCTCTCCGTAGTGCGTGCCTATTTTAAGAGCGTATAGTAGACGCTAGAGGTGCAGTCCCTAGTGCATATAGCGGAGTAGCTAGTCTAGAGGTAGCTATCGTCGAGGGATAAGAAATTTTTTCTCGGCTGCTCCTATAGCTAGTAATATATACGTAGCTGTTCGTATATATTAGGTATCGGTATTTGGATTCGAAATTGGATTTGGATTTGGACTTAGATTTGGATTTGGACTTGGAGCTACATCTACCCTAGCTAAGGGGTAGAGGTATTTAAGGTAGTTGTAGTCGTAGGTAGTTATTATAAAGGTATAGCTTCCTACTCGAGGGTGCGACTAGCGCATTTCTCGGATATCGTGTATTTCTCGTAGGCTCGTCGCTTATAGTACACTACTACTATCCTATATATCTTACTATACTGCTAAAGCGAGTATAGGAGTCTTATATCGTCCACTAAAATGTAAGGGGGGAGTATACTTAGACTCCAAACTCCCGTCGGATAGTAGTAGTATGCACTAGATGTGTAGTAAAAGAGGGCTATAGAAGGTAAACCCACAAAAAGAAGACGAGGGAAGGTAGATAGGGGGGCAACGAGAAGGTAGATTTAAGTGCTATGTGCTGTTGTGCCTTCGAAGTGCTAAAAAGGTCGCATAATAGAGGATAAAGTCTATTAGCTACCTACCGACGAAGGTAGCACTACTAGATACACGTAACTACTGCGACTTTCCCTACTATAGCGTGTAGTTATAAGAAGGGTTATAACACCGGCAACTGCTTTTATAAGAGGAGCGGCCGGGCATGCTCGGAGTTTTACTATAGTGTCGGCGGTACCTATTTAAATATAGACGAATGCATTAACATAGACTATATTAGCATTAATAACGCCTCTAGCGACGATAACCCTCTTAGCGACGATAACCCTCTTAGCGACAATAACCCTCTCCGCGACGATAACCCTCTCCGCGACGTAGATAATACTAGCGAGCGCGACCGCGAGTACGACGAGATAAATAAGACCGAGATAAATAAGACCGAGATAAATAAGACCGAGATAAATAAGACCGAGATAAATAAGACTAAGACGAACGAGACTAAGACCGAGACTAAGACTAGCATCCCTTTAAGTAGCGCCGCTAGTAACAACATAATTATACTAACGACTAGTATTAGCGCGATAATGCCCGACTCTCGCGGCGATAATACGACGGATAATACCCCGACACTACGTCTAATACGTTAGAAACGACCTACCCCGAAGGGTATAGCCGTAGCTACCGCGAATAGTCGCGCCGTAAAGGCCGCTATAATTAAGGCTACTACCGCTACTATACCTACTATACCTACTATAAGGGCGAAGATAGCGAAGACGTCTACCGCGAAGATGTCTACCGCGAAGACGTCTACCGCGAAGACGTCTACCGCGAAGACGTCTACCTCTACCTTATCTAACACTAGTAAGATTAAGGCTCGCCGATAGGCTAAGGCACTTATCCGTAGGAGCGTTTACGACACTACCGCCGAGAGCAATAAGAGACGGAACTATTAAAAGTTAAAGGAGTTCTTAGAGCTGTAATTAGCTAACTATTTAACACCGGCAATTGCGTTTACCTAGACCGTACGAGTCGTTTCCGTAAGTTAGAGAAGTGCGCCCGTCGTTCCTATATATGCGGCTAGGCTTCTAGTATTATAAAGCTGTTAATTACTAGATATCGGAGGTTATAACACCTCCCTCGATTGTTTTGTAGCAATGCTAGTTCGCATGCGTTCTTAACAACGCTTAAACATGCTACTTATTAGGTTTAATATTAATCTACCGTGCCGTTATGCTGTAACTATAGCTTAAAGCAAAGCCGTCCTTCCTAATTTCTTATTTACTTTAGCTTCTAAAATTCCTTAGCACCCGTTCGCTATTAAATATTAACAGACTATTAGCGACGAACACCCTATATTAATAGCGAGCACTATCGTTAAGCTAATCGCAGCGTCCGAGTCGCTATAGAAGTAGAAGTTAAAGGAAGGACGCTCTACGCCGCACCTCTACCCCTTTACCCCTTCCGGTAAGGTAGATAGCGGCGTTATGCTTACTCTTAGCGAGAACATAGCTGTTACTTAAGATACTGCAGCGGACATTCTAGCTTTGCTAGAGGACGGGCTAATAGCTTGCTAGAGGACAGACTAATAGCTTACTAGACAGCCGATACTCTAGCTTTTCTAGAGGCTAAGACATATTGCCTTCCTTAGTAGCTAGAGGATAGGATAAGACATATCGCCTTCCTTAGCGGCTAGAGGACAGGCTAAGACATATCGCCTTCCTTAGCGGCTAGAGGATAGGCTAAGACACATTGCCTTCCTTAGCGGCTAGACAATAGGCTAAGACACATCGCCTTCCTTAGCGCTATTAGGGCTACTACTTAAGACACCGTAGCCGATACTCTAGCTAGCGCGCTAGTCCGCTCTACCCCGAGGACACGACGTCCGCCCCGAACTATTGCTAGAAGAGGCTAATAGTCGTCCCTTAAGACACCGTAGCCGATAGTCTAGTTTACTAGAGAAAGACGCTAATAGCTATTACTAAAGACACCGTAGCCGACACTCTAGTTTGGCCGGAGAAAGACGCTAATAGCTATAACTAAAGATACCGTAGCCGACACTCTAGCTTGCCGGAGAAAGACGCTAATAGCTATTACTAAAGATACCGCAGCTAATACTCTAGCTTACTAGCGGAGAGGCCTACTTAGAGCATACGGCGTCCGCCCCGAACTAGGGGAGCGCTAGCGACTATGCTTAGGGGACATAGCTACTACGTAAGAAATAGCGGCCGACACTCTAGCTAGGCTAGAGAAGAGGCTACCGCCGACCTTATTGCCTCCACCTACGCTTAGGGGCTCGAACATACGACCTTTTGTTATATAAGTTTCTCGCCCTCTTATTAGCCGCACGTTTAACGCCGGATTTAGTGTTTCCGGCTCCCGCGCGAGTCGTTTCCATAGGTAACAGATATGCGCCTATTAGTCTGGACATAACCCTGCTGCCTATAGCACTAACCCTTATATAACATAAAGACTTTACTTTACTTTACTAGTCGCGAGCTCTAGGTGTTTTATAACGAAAGCTCGTAGTATAGCTTAATAGCTATTGCGTTTGAAACCTAGGACGCTAGGTATATAACGGCTCTAGTTCTACTAGCCGTATAGTACTTAGTTAGGAAGGCGTATGTGCGGAATGCTTACCGTCGGCTATAATTACTTATATAATAAACTACCTACCTTCGTTTAAACGGTTAAGCTCCTATTTCATACCTATTTATTGCGAGACTATTGGGTCGCAAGCTTTAAGGGTTAATTTAGTCTTATAACGGTTACTTGGAGAGGTAGAGGGTAGGCTTAATATGCTAACGTAAAGCCCTTAGAAATCCAGCTTGTTCGTGCTCGAGAACCTACATCTCTTCTAAGAAAGGTGCTACTCCCTTCGGGGTTAATGTTTTGCCCTCTATTTACTCTTTTAAAGTCTGAAAACGGCCAAGTCCACTAATAGATAAGGAAGCTTAAGAACGGCCAAGTCTACTAATAGATAAGGAAGCTTAAGAACGGCTAAGTCCGCTAATAGGTAAGGAAGCTTAAGAACGGCCAAGTCCGCTAACAGGTAAGGAAGCTTAAGAACGGCTAAGTCTACTACTATAGTGCTAGCCTTCTAAAAACGGCTAAATCCACTATCGCCGGAGCTAGCTTACTTCTTTACCTTTTAGCGGAGTTAGCTATATTTAAAGCTTAAAAGATAGCCTTAGGCATTTAGCTTCCTTTATTTACTTTCCTTCGCTACAACGAACTGTAGAACAACTAAGTGCTCTGTAGCGGTAACTGTTCTATTGCATTAGTAACTACGAGCGAGAATAATACGCGAGCGAACGTAAGATATGCCGTCTTTCGTGTCCGCTATCCCCTTATCCTTACTGCTAAACAGCCGTCCTTAACGGCCGAACAGACTGTACCTTCACGCGGTAGCCGTCGTAAGTACCTTCTTCGGAAGGGAAACTAAGACAGTCTGGAAGAAACCTTCTCGAAAACCTCCTCGAAAACCTCCTCGAAAACCTCTCGAATCCGCCGAAATCCCTCTCGAAATCCGCCTTAAAATATAAGCTATAATAGAACAATAGCACGATTCGAACGAACAGCCCTCTACGCTACGAATAAGAAGAAGAAGAAGAAGAAGAAGAAGCAGTCCACTCTACCCTATACGCGCACCTCCTCGAAATCCGAACCGAAATCGTATGTCCCTTCTTTAGAGACTTCGTCGCCCTCGAAAGAAAGGAAGCATATATGCACTTTAAAGAGCTAGAACTCGGTGGAATCTATAACTCTGCGATTAACCTACGTAGTTGTATGCGCTAGAATGCGGCATACAATTCCATAAAGGCATATTAAGGACAAGAGAAGATAGCGAGTTAGATAGCTACTTGCTCTCTCTCTCTCTCTCTTTCGAATTTGTAGCATGTGTGCAAAGCGGAAGGATCCGCTGAAAATTCTACAAAAAGCTTGGCGCGAAAATTCTATAGCTCTAGCTATAGCAACACTCGTTTAATTTCCTTTGTCTTGTATTTGTTTAAAGTCCTTTAGTATTGCCTTAGGCACGGGGTTTCCCCTAAGGTCGAAGAATACCGAAAGAATTTGATTGTAAATAGATCTACTACCTTGCTTGCAAGGCCGTCCTACATAGTCTTGGACTCCGAAAGGACGTAAATAGAACAAACAAACAAAACAAACAAACAAAACAGCCGTCCTTACCGCTAGATAGCCGTTGTAAAAGATAGCTAGCTATACTATTCCACCGCCGCGAGGGACTTAGCCGTTCTTAAACTGTTTTTATGCTTTATTTAGCTTACTAAAGTCTATTAAACACCCCTACTGCACGATGCTCGCTTATTCTAGCTTGTTTATTGCCGCTCGAAAAGCCTTCTGCTTATTAGCTTATTAAATAGCTATAACAATTACATGCTCCCTACTCTAACAACCGCTCTAAACTGTCTAACCTTCTCGACGGTAAAGTCGTAGTTACCTAAACCCTAACCCTTAAGACGTTATTTCCCTACACTCGGCGCTATTCGCTACTAAATGCAATAAATTATTAATTAAATTTAATGTCGAATAACGCCGGAATCCGGGGAAGCCTACGGCTAGTATTCTTAGTAGCTAAAGTTTTCCTCGACGTCGCGTCCTTTAGCTTAACTACTCTTACTCTATAACGTAACGCATAGATCGTAGACGGCCTATATTAATAACGAATATAGAGTAGAAGCTGCAATCTAACGGTCGATTAATAGCGAACACTACTATACCGCGGCATTTTAAGTAGAGCAAGGCGCGCTCTTAAGGCCTAGAAGGACAACAACAACAATAACAACAACTTAACTAAGGAATAGTATAGGGAACAGTAGACTTAGGCTAGCATATACGTCTCTATTTATTATTATTATTATCGTACTAAAAAAACTAATTAACGTAGGGCTTACCGAGCTAGACGTACTACGAACACTTACTACCTCTAGTAGCCTAAACTATATACTACTCGCCGTCGCGGCGGTAGTAACAGTATACCGTGCGCTTCTCGCTATACTTGTCGATATAGTAAGCGAAGCTTAGGCAACGACAAATAGAATAAGTAGAGTACTTCTACTCGTTGTCGCTCCTCGCGAACCTCGCTCCCGCCGGCGTACGCTCTAACTCTACTATCCTATTACCTTTGCCTTTGCTCTTCTTCTACTTCTTATTCTTATCCTTCGCTATACTTAGCCTAGCGCTACTAATACTACCGAAACTACCGAACCCGCTACCTAACCTACTACCGACTACCGAACCCTCCTTTACCTTTACCCCGGCTAACACCTCTCCCTTCTTCTTCTTCTCCTCCCCCCCTACGTTCCCTTCTATTCTCTCTATAATCTCTTAGCCTATAGGTAGTAGCTCGTATCCGTCCTCGGAGCCGTCCTCTTCGGTAATAGGTTAAGAAGAGAGTTAGTAGGCGGGTAGTAGTAGTAGCGGCCCGAAGTTATAGAGGGCGGCGACGGGTAGAGGAGGCGCCGGAGGTAGTATACTAGCGAGGAAGCGAGGATTAGCTATAAGGGCTAGGGTATTACGGCGGCGGTTAGTAGCGATATAGGCGGCGTAGAGGTTAAGACGGCGGCGGAGACGAGTACGCTTATTACGAGTACCGGGAGTATCGGTATCGCGGATAGAGAAGGTAAAGGCGCGGAGCGCCTAGATTACCGGTACGCGAGATATAATAGCGGCAGCGGAGATAGTATTACGGACAACAAATAGGGAAAAAAAAAACAATTAGTAGGCCTTAGTATTCTTCGAAAAGGGAGAAAAAACTTCTAAGGGCCTTATTATAACTACTACTACTATTGTTGTATAAGCTATTGCTAAAGAAGGAAGGAAAAAAGAAGACGAAGGACGGAGGAAATCGTCTGAAGATATATCCCTATAACTTATAAAGTCGACAATACTAAGGAATTACACTATAATAGCGAGGAAGTAAAGGACGGCTATACTACTAGAAAAAGGACGCTTATATAGTCGATAATAGTAAGAAAGCACAACCTCTAATTTAGTAACGAACAGCCTATATTAAAGGTAATTTAGTAACGAATAGGCTATATTAACGGCGAGCACGTACTAATCCGGCTAGCTTCTCGAATCCGGCTAATTTAGTAATTGTAGCTATAAAATCCCTGCTTATTAATTACCTATAACAATTGCATAGTTAGCTAATTAGCCGCTCCGCTACTCTACCTTCTTCGACCGCGATACTACTCGATAATACTACCTCCCTCGAAAGCTCTTACCCTTTCGACCGCACTTCTACCGACTATACTTCTACCGACCGCACTACTACTAACCGCTCCTCCTCCCCGAATCGCTCTAATCTATTCGACCGTACCTCTAACAATCGTATATCTACGACTAACCGCTCTATCCGCGTCGGTCGCTCTACCTCTATCGACCGCTTTACCTCTATTAACCGCTTTACCTCTATCGACTACTCTACCCTTATACGCTCTACCCTTATACGCTCTATCCTTATACGCTCTATCCTTATACCCGCCGCCTACATTATAAGAGCATAGACACCCTATACTACTAGCCCGAAGAAACGCCGCTTTATATTATACGAAGATTCCCCCTCTTCTATCTAATTATGTTAAGCTCGGCGTTTTCGTAGTCTAGTAGTAAGAACACTCCTTTCTACTTTACCTTTATTGCCTAAGGATAAACTATATAACTACCTATTAAAATCTTTTAGGGATTAAAGCCCCGATGTAGATATAGCTAATTCTAAACCGGCAAAACATTTATAATCAAACTAGCAACCTTCTAAGGAATTTAGCTAACTGTCCTTAGCCTTAATACTATCTTTTTTTGCTAGTTTTAAGGCTAAGGGCGGTAGTACGGCGAAGAGGGCATAGATAGCCGGTTTTGCTAGTTTTAAGGCTCGTTGCCGGTATCTAAAGTAGCTACTTATTAGCTCGTTAAATAGCAACAACAACTACACGCTTTCGAGGTTACACGTGCGAGCATTTAATAGTCTACCGTATAAACGCATTACTACGAACGAGGCTAGTTAAATTGCTACTATGCTCGCTATTAATATAGGATGTTCGCCGCTAATATAGACCGTTCGCCGTTAATATTAATAGCGAACGAGGCCTTGTTTTATTAAATAAGGCCTCTTTTATAAAATCGAGGAGGAGGTGATGTTTGATCAAAAATGCCCCGCTTTTCTGACGAATTAGCGCCGTTTTGACAAGATAAGCGCTATTACAAAAAACCGGCTACACCTGCGTAGAAAGGTCCTGTTTGCGAACCTCGCCGCTTGCATCTGCCGTCTTCACACCCATCCAACAATCGACGTCGACTTTGTGGCCCAAACCCGGACCATACTCCGACAGAACTACTTGAAGCTCGTCAAGAATGTGCCACGACAGCGAGCGACAGCCAGCGGTAGCGGTCTAGGTTCCGCATTGCCGGAGGAGGGCCCGTCTCCAGCGTGGAAAAAAAGTCTTGCAGGGGATCTTGCATACAAGCTAGTGGTCCAGCCGAGTCCAGGTCGTCCAGGGTGGTCGCCACAAGAGTATCTTCTGCAACGACATTGACTAGGAATCGATGAATGATCCGGAAGATGTGAGAAGTTCGACAATTCCGTGATAAGTTGCAAGACCTCCAGGCTGTCCAGCAATCCTGGATATCGAAGAGTAGCACCAGACGACCCTCAAACGACAAAGCGCGAAAGACTTTATCTGACCTTCAAGATCGGGAATCAATACCAAAGGCTTCGATCGGCCGGAGCGACTGTCCCAAACCGCCAAGTTGGCGTCGTTGATCTTCGGTATGAAACGCCATATTTCCACCATTCCACGAATGGTGTACATTCTGACAGATGTTGTAGGAGCCAGCTTGGAGATGGTCAGCAGCGGCATAGTCCGCGCGTCGAATGCTCAGGGCGGCAAGTTCCATAAGCATGTTGGAGTGTTTATTGGAGGAACTGGCGGAATTGGAGCGAGTACGGCGAAGGAGTTCTTCATTAGGACAGTGAGCCCGAGGGCGTACATCGTTGGCAGGTAGGACCGTCGAGGACGCTCTGGAGCACCTGCACCGATGTTGACTACGTCTAGGAACCGAGCGCGAGGAGAGCGATTATGCAAAGTTCTGCACGGACTCAACTCGGAAGGCACAGCGATCTTCATTCAAGCCGACATCAGTCTGTTGAAGAACTGCGACGAACTATGCGAGGATCTCAAGAGGCGCGAGAAGAAGATTCATTTCTTGATCCTGACGGCCGGGTACATGACGCTTAGAGGGCGGAATGAGACGGTGGAGGGTATCGACCGCAAGATGTCTGTCAACTACTACTCGCGAGTACGCTGCACATTAAACCTGATGCCACTCCTGGAGGCGGCGTCCAAAGCACAGGAACTTTCCCGAGTCATCACAGTTCTGGCCGCCGGCTCCGAAGCTGATGTACGGGTCGACGACCTTGATTTGAAGCACAACTTCACTCTGCAAGCATGCCTTGCTCACTGCGTACTCATGAACGACTTTGCGATCGAAGAGCTCGCCAATCGATACCCTGGTACATCCTTCAGTCACTCATACCCTGGAACCGTCAAGACTGGCATCGCAAACGAGCTCACAGGACCCGTGCGACTCGCCGTCAAAGTCCTCTACGCAGTCATGACGCCCTGGATCCTCAACGTACAAGAATCAGGCGAACGGCATTTCTTCCAAATGACGAGCAACTGCTATCCATCTCGACAAGGTGCAGTGGGCATTCCCATCCCGGACGGACTATCACCAATGCGAGGCACAGACTTCGAGCCCGGCAGTGGAGCCTACCTCCTCGACTGGGATGGCAAGGCGACGGGCGATGAGTCGGTATTGAAGAAGTATCGGGCGATGAATTTTGGGCAGACGGTGTGGGATCATACGATGGAGATCTTCGAGCAGGCGGAGAGGTCGATGAGGAAGGATTCGAAGCGGCCGGCCAATGATGAGGCGGAAGGGGCGGGGAGGTCGATTCCGAATCCAGTGGGGTGGAGGCCATCGTCTTGAAAGGAGTGAGGCGAAACCATGGGCTCTTGCGGAAGGGTGGAGATGCCACGTGCGAAACTCCTGCATTTCGAGCCTTCAAAGTAACTGCGGTCGCTCCGCTGGCTGTACACCATCTGTACAAGAATATGGACGGATCAGATCGAGGCTTTCGGCAGGCCTCGCTTGGGTCTGTGGTTGATATGCCCTACGACTTCGCAAGTATCGTAGACCTATGGTTACGCAGCTGCAGTGGACGGCTTTGCTAAACACTTTGTCATAGGTCGATGCAATCGTACAAGCAGAAGTAATACAACTAAATAGTAAACAAGCGCGAGCATTCCGACCCCTCTGGTGAGCGACACCCTCTACGCACAAGCAGCACGACGCACCATCTGTCCGCTGCTTGCGCTCGCAAGGAACATGCGCAAAAAGTGAGGGGTGTGACGCAACAGCACATGACGCGCAGTAGCCTCTGCTCTTTGGTTCCGCCCCTTGTCAAGCAGAAAGGAGAAGTTCCGCTCGGACGCCACAGCACGCTTCCTACGCATTCAGGAAAGGAGAAGAAGCCGATCTTCAGCGTGTACTAAAATGTAGTCGCTCCGAACGCCGAGTCGCAGTCGATTCATCCGAAGGAGTCCAAGAAGTATGGCGGGAGTAGTGGACATAGTGGACAGGCTACTCCAATCTCGATGACACGACCAACATTTCGATGGCTATGTCAACTCGCACGTTTCCTTGCTGGACTTCGGGAACCTTTGGCTACGCCTTCGCCTCCTACCACCCGCAGAGAAGCGATCTACCGGACCAGCCATTGCAACCTATCCCCTTGTCGATACGAAAGCCCTTCGAAGATTTCCTCGCAAATTCTGGCGCTTGTTGCGGGCTCGGGTTGGTGTTATCTATGGCTTTCAAGATTTGATCGCTGATGGAAGAGTTCTTTCCAGACTGCTCCACTCCCGATGAACGGCTTGAACATCTACTATTACTGCATCGATGGTGTTCGGAGAAGAATGATCAGGTTCCAGGCGCGCTTCGTCGATAGCTGGCGTTGACGCATCATGCTCCATCTTCGCGTTCATTGTCGTCTTGACTGTCTGTTTTGCCATACTGGTGTTCACGTCGGCGGCCGTGCCGGGGGTGGTCAAAGGAGGACGTATTCCGTCTGTTGCAATGAGCGCTCCGCAAACGATGGCAAAGGCTCCATGGAGTCGTTGTGGTGAAGTGGATGCAGGCCGAAAGTTTCCGCAAGCACGTCACAGTTTGCTTACGTCATAAAACTTGGACGCCTGAAGTTGAAGTGAATAACCCCAAGATGGTCCAAGGACCTAAACGTTTCAGGTCACTTGCCAGATTTGCATCCTCTACTCTACCCGTTTCTCAAGCAGACGCAAAAAGCCTGGAAATGCGATTAAGAGACAAGCTACTGGCATCGAATCTGCCGTGGCTCAAGCGAGCGATGTTCACACTATTGCGCTTCTAGCTGAACACGCTTGAGAACTGCATCGCTTCGAGTCAACATCATACTTCGGTAGCTGAACCGCAAGGCGCTACCTCTTGCCGATATGAAAATAAAGGTTCACAAGGGAGAGGTCTCCTCTGCTGCTCCCGCCAGACGGGCAGCACAAAGAGCCCCTGTCCGGCGATGAGAAGACATCTCCTTTAATTGCCGTGATCGCACAAAGAAAAGCGGGTTTCGAGAACAAAGCTTTGGCCGCATACTCCACATGCGGAACCCAATCTCATCGCTTGCTGTTGTTATTGTACGGCGGCCTTTTCGACTCGCTGTCACCTTAGCTTTGCAAGTCATCGTTGGTCGGGCACTATCCACGGAAGTTTGGGAAGATCCTCGCCAGGATGCCTACCTGCAACCTGATACAAGGCATCAGAAGTGCGTGTCGTGCAGCAGCAGATACATGCTACGGCGTAAGGGTCGATGCACTCCAACGTGGCGGACCTACTGCCACCCCCAAGCGACCAGTGCACCGGCCCGTTAGGCCTACTATCCGGCGGTCCTCAAACGACTTTCCCATACTGTCCGGAGCCGAAGTATTAGACATTTTTCGCGATCTACGTACTTCTGTACGTGAAGTGAGGAAACATGACAATACGCTCCGCGGTTGCAACGAAGAGTTGAGAACAGTGCAAAAGGCACAAGACGTGAATTCTGTTGTTCTCGCAAGGATGGATTCCGAGTGGATAGAAGGACATGAGGCATATGTCATGGATGTTGAGGGCATGCATAAGGAGGCAGTAAGCGACAAGGGCGAGCTGCTGCGGATACGGGCATGTGCCGTTGAGAGTTCGAAGGAGCACAAGAATCGTGCTATGGCTTGTCTCCAGATGTTCTACAATCATGCTCAGGAGTACTTCAACAATTGCTTAGCCGTCGAGTTTCGTGAACCCTGGTCACTAGACGAAGAATCTTGCATGGCGTTCAGAATGCTCCTGGATATTGTCCAAATACACACGAGCGCAGAAGCACAACTTCGGGCTGCGAAGTACAAGTTGGCGTCCACACGAAGCTCTCAAAGACAGACTGAACGAAAGATTCGATCCACACCAGCCGTGCTTCCCGATGCCTTGGGTCGACACCTTGATGCAATCCGGACAGCCAGTTTCGCAGACGAGCTGGCAGCCCTGCAAGCGGAGGTCAAATTTCTGGAAGAAGAAATCGCCGAACGAGCGGCGTTGATCTTGATCGGTGCAATGGACAACTCCATTGCACCTCTGTTGGAGCGTGCTGGACTACTTGAGCGCGAAGGCGCAATGGAAGATGCGGAATCGGTATCTCCACTGGCCAAAGATCATACCGAAGACGTGGGAGAAGCCAGATCAGTTTCCTCAGAAGTGTCCGATTTACTTGGAGAATTCGAAGACGCAAGGACAGTCTTGGAGAACTTGCAGGAACACGTCGCTTGGGAGCTATGGGGGATGCGAAATGATCGTTCGCAAGTTTCGCACCTCATGACATTCAGCGATTCCAGCCCAGAGTCCCTAGCCGCTCGCATAGAAGCACGACGCCGAAGTCTTGAAGGAAAACTCGCAAAAGCGGAGCGAGATTTTGAGACTTCGAAGAACAAGCTCCTCGCCTCCGGCGGAGTCGTTCCGCCGAGCACACCACGAACGCAGAGAATGCCAATAGGCGGGGGTCTTGGGTCACAGGCTCCGCCATCAAGCTCAGGTCGCCAGAGTCGAGTCTCGCGAGACGAGGCCAAGATCCGTAGCAAGAAGAGGCATCTGAACACATGGCGATTCAAGACTCAGGGTGCCGCATCGATGTCTCGGGTTACGAAAAGGAGCAGTTCCGGCCCGTCCCACTTGAAAGGCCGCAGGTATGAAAGCGTCTCAGTCTCGATAAGTCCAAAGCGCGCGGAGGATCGAGAGAAGTACAAGCAAGAGCAGGAAGGCCTGCGAGCGCTCTTTCGTGGTTCCAGAAGTACGAGCCATGAGTCTTAGCATTCAGGTTTGAGAGATCCGCTGCTACGACTCAGGCAAGCCAGGTCCGTCGTGCTCCCTTTGAGTCTGACGAGCCTAAGCTGTCCCAGAACCCTGAATGTGCGGTCAATATGCAGCGGTACACTTCGCAAGTCTACTGAGTGGATGTCTTTGCAAGATCAAGCAGGCATCGCGCGAAATGGGAGTGGTTGCAGCTTGGCTGATGTGAATGGACGGAACTAGTATTAGTCTTTACAGATCTGCATTCCTTACGACCTCTCGCCTCGCTTCCGCTCATGTTCGAATGCCAAGCTGGTGAAAATATTTTTTTTCCCACGTCGCCAGAGCATATTTGCTGTGATTCAGACCAGTCCCGCTGTTGGTGAACCCTGTGGCGATACCTTCCTAAGCACAGCTTGGCTAGGAGCAAGCGAGAGACGAGATGACACTGTCGGCTCATGCAGTGGACCTCCAGCAGTCCGAGAACTGGGCAGATGTCGCATCCATGATTTTGTCCGCAAGCTTGAATAATTCACACCAGTTTTACCCTTCATGAACGGCGATGGAGTCCTGTGTCCCGTCGCTGAACAGGGAGGCGAATTGTGCAGGACCAAATTAGGCTTTTTTGTCTCTCGCTAGCGCGTCCATCTCGTGCGTTGAGCTCATGCACACGTGTAGATTCTGGTCATCGATGCGCCTACTATCGATGAGTACTTGCCCAAGAAATTGTTCGAAGAAGATGGCAGATTCACTTCATTTTGACGCTATGCAACCCCTCGTGAAACCTTCCAAACACGGAAGTCACGCATGGCAGGCAATCCAACACCCGCTTTGACATTGCAGTAAAGTACTAACGAACAAGTTCTTCTGACGCGCGTAGCTAGTTGTAGTAGCAGAGCAGACGCTACACATAATCGCTTGCATCTTGCCTTTCGTCCCTCAAACACGGAACACAGAAAACAGATCTCAACTTTTGAAACTCAAGCATAACGCAAAGAAACCCAATCAAAATCTTCGCGTAAAGCTTTTCGCCGCGTGAGAAAACCAAAAATTCCCGTGTAAACTCCCATTAGTGCTCCTTGGCTTCCATCGTAAAGGTGAAGACCAATACAATGATCCAGATGCCCGTGTAATCGTTCGGCATGTCTGCCGTCAGTCAGACGTTCAAAGTCTCTCTTCGCTGACACTTTGTTTGAATCGACTGCCGCCGAACTTGATCGCTGGCTCCACGTTCCGTAGGAAGATCCTATGCAGCACTACCAAAAGTGACTTCAATTGGAATCCTCAGTTCCGCGAGTCGCTGTGCTTCGCTCGCTTCGTTGGGGGCTCATTCTGGTCGATCGTATCTGAGCGTACTGCCTTGGTCTTGAGTTGAGATGACGGCTGTCGTGACAGTAGGGAAGGCGCGTTTGTTGTATCGGCGCCGTAGTGGGGTTTGGGATCGCGATGTTGGTCAGGGCTGTACAGAAGACGGGGACTCTTAGAGCTCGCGTGGTCGAGATGGACACTTTGACGCTGTTTCGCTTCTCCACGATAACCTCAACCTCTGTGCGGAGGCCCCGCTTTCATCCCATGCGCGTAGTGAGATTGCGCTTCACCACGATTCTTGTTCGAATCTCCGCTTCCACTCGACGGGCTCAGTCCATCTGCTTGGGGAAGTGCGAGTGATTTCTGAGGACGTATCACTTCCGATGGAAAGTCGGCCATATACTGCTTTACATGAGCCTGGTCCAGTACTGCTTCGCGGATGATAGCCATGCTCGCGTCGGTGAAATGGCCGGCCTGTGGCGGAATCCACGACTTGAGAGACACTGTCGTCTCGTCCAAGCACAGCATCGAACCTGGATGATTTCCCACGTTTCGCGTAAACAACGTCGGCGCTCGCGCATTCGTACTTCCATCTGCTTCCTCGGCACCAGAACCCTCTGGAAGTATCGCCAGGTAATTACTCTTCTCCCCTCGAAGAACAGCGTCGAGACCCCGGCCCTGCTTTGACGTGATCCTGCGGCAGTACGCAATACCATCGATCACATAAAGAACCAGTTCAAGATACGACTTCGTCAGGGCTCGTCCTGTGGGCGTGGAGATGTACTCAGGGTCCCCAAATTGGATTTTGTCGTCTGAAAGCAAATTTCACGAGGATCAGTATTCTATCTGGCACGCAAGAGCTCCAGACCGAAGATCGATAGGACCTACTTACCTCGAGCTCGCTCGATTGTAGCAGCGCGGATCACTTGACCAGCACCAACAATGTCCTTGTTCTTCTCCAGATTGTCCGAAGCAAAGTATTCCCCTTTGGGAAGTGGACCATCGCGGAGATACTTGTAGCCGTCGGAAATTTCTTGTGGATTTTGCTGCATGTGCGCAGGCCTATCGCCGCTCGATCCTCGTCGACGTGCATCGTCGTTCCAAATGATGTGCTTCACATTCTTTGCGTTGAGAACGTCAACCATGCCACTCGCAAGCGTCAAGGCACCTTTGACTTCGTCGTTATCGTGTTCCGAGACACGATCAACAGTAAGGATCAGAGTGTTGGTGAAGTCGGGGTGGGCAAGTAGCTTGGGATCCATGCTGCGCAAAGAGTTGATGAAGCCGTTTGGAAAGGGATCTGCTGTCGCTGTCGTCGGCTGCGATGCTCCTGTATTGCGCCGCACGACCTCTAAGACTCTCCGGGTAGTCTCTGAAGGCATCTTGTCCACCGGAAAAGAAAGGGCGTGCCGCGCCGTTTGCGCAACGCAACGCGCCTCTTTGGCCGGGTGACTTGGGGAACTCGTGTTCCGCTAGTGTCTACGAGAACAATTTCCTGAGTTCGTCGAAAGCTAGCGAGACCGAAGCGCATGGGTCAGATGTTGATGAAGAGCTGCGCACAGTGATGATGAAGTTCGCCCTGTCGAGCGGGGAGAAGCTTCAAAGCTGGAAAAGAGTGCGAGAGCCCGGCTGCGCGCATTGCGATATAAGATAATAACAATGCGCAATGCCCAAAGGCGGACCGAGAGGACAATCCAAAACGCGCCTCAGATGCTTCCAGATACTCTTGGAGAACGTCTCGACTCGATCCGTACAGCAGGTTTCACCACGGAGAGAGAGAAAGCTCAGGCCGAATTTGATGCGTTGGAGATGGAAGTGGCGGATAGGAGCGAGGTGGTAGAGGATAAGTTGGGCATGTGGTCATTGGGCCCATTGAGCCAGTTTCTGGAAACTGCCGGACGCCACGGACCCCAGGGCGAGCTAGCGAGCGACGAAGTCGTGGAGCAAGCTGGATTGGACGAAGAGGCAGAGCAGGGCTACGGCTCTGAATCGGGCATTTCCTATTTGCTCGAAGAGTTCATAGCTGAGCGTGATTTCCTGGAGGAAGAGCAACGGCGAGCGGGTGTTTGCCAAGCAAACGAGCAAGACGAGGCAACGAAAGCAGAACGCATAATGATTTTCGGAAGATCTAGCCTGCCGTTTTTCGCCGCGCGTGAGGAGGCTCGAATGAAGTTCCAGGTGGAACATGCCCGCAGCAACGAACAGAATTTCATATATGCACGGGACAGACTTCTGGCATCGGGAGGACAGATACCCCCACGTACGCCACCACGCGCGCAGAAGAAAGTAACAGGAGGAGGTCTAGGATCGGATGCCGAGCCAGGAAGCTCAGACCGGGGAGCTCGAGTATCGCGGGACAGTATCAAGATCAAAAAGTTGAACAGGCGACCGGTAAACACATGGCGCTTTCAAACTCAGGGCGCCGCATCAGAGTCACGAGTGACGAACAAGAGCAGCTTCAAACTCTCAGACTTGGACAGCAGCAATGTTCGAGGGGGCTCATTCTCGATAAGCCCATGGCGTGCCCAGAAGCGGGAGGATTATAAGAAGGCGCAGGAGGGCATCAGGGTTATGATCGAGCAGGAGAGATTAAGGAATGAGCATTGAAGGTTAGACAAGGGCAATGCACCTGTTCGTGTTCGCTTTGCTCGGCGGCAGCTAGGCCTGCTTCTTTCCACGCCATATTGCATGTAGTCGTCGCTGGTCGAATGTTAGCGAGCGTAGGCCTATTCGAATATTGCGGTCGAATTCGGAATGATATGGCGGGTTGACGCGCAAGAAAAAGTTGACGCTGTGCTCGGCAGACGACGGCTCAAATTCCACTAGTTCGATGGCGCCCTAAACGGGAGTTTGGGCCACTACGCGAAATTTAGCGATTTAGCAATTTCCGTAAGGCAGCTTTCCTCGACTACAACCTTGCTATAGAGTATCTTTGCAACTTGATTAACGAACTAGACGCTTCTTTACGACCCTAGTATCGAAATACGATCGCTTAGATGCCGGGCTTTCGAGTTATAATCGTTACCGGAGCCGGTAGAGAGGTAGAGATGTTGTTCGTCGTAACTCCGCGAGCTAGCTAGCTAGTATACTAAGTACCCAGAGTATACTTAAAAGTACACTCTCTCTAACGATAGTAGCAACGAGTTTTATCGCGATAATCGAGGGAGGTATATATCTTAAAGACGCCGGTATACCGCTATTACATCGCTCTTATATAGGAACTATAATATCGCTCCTCTATAGCTACAACGCCGCTCCCCGTTACGCACCTCCGAACTACGAAGAATCGTAAAACATCGTAGTGGCCCAAACTCACGTTTAGGGCGCCATCGTTCCCGGAGTGAATGAACGCAAATAAGCTTTTCGCCCTATTCCACAACAGTACCTGCGGAGCACACACACTCCGACGTATGCTTCTTGCTTGCCTTGCAACGGTCGCATACATAGTGCTCGTCCGCAAGCACTAGATGTCACCTGTGCTTCCAGTCTGACCAACAGAGGCCGAGAGCACAATTCACGCGCATTGCATCAGTCAGAACGGCTCCGAAATACGGCTATGAGCGAGTCGCAAATGAATTAGCACGGCCCTAGATGATCGCCTCCACCATACGCGTTACTCTATCCCAAGTAGGACAAGACGGTACTACCGAATCGCCATGTATCGGCAATGAAGCAAGCTGATTGACAACAAAGGTCAGCCCAAGATACCCGATGCAGCACATCTTCGCTTTATGTTTGCCAACAGTTTGGATCCGTTCAACTCGACAACGAAGCTGATATTGCTATTCCTAGGCCCAATCGTTGCCAGTCTTCCAGGTACTGCAAGACCTCGGACAAGCATGCCACACTGCAGCAAACACTCTCTGGAGATTCAGGAGAGACACTGTTCAGTAATCTGGGGTCACCACTAATAGACCACGCCAGCCCACTGGCTCCGTTCGTGAGCCATACTCCAGACTGCCTTGCGATGAGTTGACTCCCCTGTCTGGGCCGGACATGCTTGATCTTTTCGAAGAGCTCTACACCACGACTCAAGCGATGTTGAGCACTGAAGCTCGACTGCAAGATTGCAATAGGGAAATTCGCCACTTGCAAACCAAGGAAGATGCAGCGTCCGTGGATCTTGTTCGCCTTGGGCCTGCCCTAATATACGGATTTCGTCGATCGGCTTGAAGAAGCACGAGCCGAAGCCGTGACCAACAAGCCCGATCTTCTAAGAACACGAGCGGAGCTGTCGAAGGATCTGACCGAGCAGCAGAAGCGAATCGCGGTAGCCCGGGCAGGATGGGTTCGTTATGCCCAGGCTTATTTTGACCAATGTTTCGCTGCTGAGTTCTCTGCGCCCTGGTCGCTTTCCGAGTTCGGATGTCAATGTCTACGCCCGCTGCTGGATGTCTCTCAACTAGATGAGGAAGCAAGGTTAAGGCTCCGATACCTGAGATACCGATTGATTACGATCCGTAGCACCCAAAGGAGGGTGGAAAGAGAAGGCGGCGACGCTCGGCCGGTGCTTGCAGATGCTCTTAGCAGACATCTTGATTCAGTCCGCACAATCAGTTTCGCTAAGGAGCTAAAAGGCGTACAAGCTGAGATGAAGCTATTGGAAGACGAAATTGCAGACAGAAGCGCAACGCTCGAACGCAAGAGGCGGGAGGCGATTATTGGAATCATGGGCGCACAATTGCACGTCGCCGGACGTTGTCGACCAGAAGCTGCTGGTACTGATGAGCAAACTGGGGAGAACATGGACTCAAACGAAAGCCAGGGACTATCGAGTCCGCGCAATCCGAGACGTCAGTCGAGGCGTACCACGAAGCGCGCAAGGAACTAGAAAGATTACAACAGGCAGTTGCGCTGAATCGATCAAGAAGGCAAAGCCAGCGATGGCAGACATCCCATATTACGACCTTCTCCAATTCAAGCCCAGCTTTCCTGGCCGTACGTGAGACGACCGAACGACGGGCAGAAGACGAGGACCTGCAGGGAGCCGAGCAATATGTCGAGGATATGACGCAATGGCTTCTGGACGGCGGTAAGGAGATCCCACGGAGCCCTACGCCAGAGCAGAGAAAACCGATAGGGGGAGGTCTCGGATCGGAAGCAGAGCCTCGCAGTTCCTCAAACCGTGGAAGTCGAGTGTCGTTTGATAGCGGCAAAATCCGCAAACTCAAGCGAAGGCCCTTGAACAAATGGCGATTCAGAACGCAAGGCGCCGCATCAGAGTCGCGAAGAACTCAGAGGAGTAGCTATGCTCTTCCAAGCTTGAACGGTAGCTCTATAGGTGGCTCATACTCGATAAGTCCATGGCGCGCGACGAAGCGGGAGGAGTATAAGGAGGCGCAGGCGGAGATCAGGGCTGAGCAGGAAAGAATGAGGAATGAGCAGGCGGATATGAGACATGATTAGTGAAGGTCGAACAAGAGCAGCCTTGCAGTGTGTCCATTATGCAATGCACACAGCCTTCGTACCCAAGCATTTCAGCCGGCGATGTTGACTTGGTATCGTACAGGTCTGCCTCTTCGGATTCGTCGAGTTAGGTAGAGAAGAGCTCACAGACTGAACTTCCACGCCGCGATGTGGTGAGGGTCTCACTGATGTCCGGGAGTGCTCTCATCCGCCGGCCTCTCGCTCTCGATCAACTCATCGTTGATCGGGACGGGTAGCTGCGCTTCTTCAGCCCCTGCAGAGGTGGGTACATCTTCATCGCCCACTGCAGAGGTAGCTTTTTGCCACGCCGCCTCCAAGCTACCTGGCATGTCATCCGCGACGTCCGGCGCCACTGCCTCCTGACCTTGGTTGAGGACCAGCACATCACTCTCCTCCAGCAAACTGTCCCCTGCAAGCTCCAGTACCTCATCGTAGTCCGGCGATAATTCGGGACTTCTGTGACTCCTTGAAGGGCGCGGAGAGGAGGACTGCGGAACGGAAACTGCTTCGGGAAGCTCGTATTCGAAGTTGCTGGAGTAGATCACGGCGGCGAAAGCTCCGAGATCGCTAACTTGGTCGATGGCGGCGAGGTATTCATTGCCCAGTGACTCCTGTGCGGCAACGCCGGCGATGGCATCAAGCTCGCCGCTGCCACTTGAGATTGTATGAGCCTGCTTGCAGAACACGGGCAGGATGTGTGCAACCTTGCACTTGGTATCTGGGATCTCGACAATCCGAGCTTCGAATCCGGGCGCCGCCGGGCCTGCAGCCTTGAAAGCTTCCGTTGCTATCCGGTAGTCGACCAGGTGTGAGAATCCTGCGTCGAGCAGGCGTGTCAGGACGAAAGAGAAGGTGGGCGAGTCGATCAGATCCGAGGTCTCGTCGAGCAATCGTCGAAGCGAAGCGTTAATCAATTCCTCTCCAATCGGATCCGATTCCTGGCGTTCTGGCGATGGTGACTCATCGCTCTCGGACATCCCAGACTGTCGAATGACAAAGGTCTCTTCCTCCGTGGGCGGGAGAAGGTATGCCAGCCACTTCATGCTTCTCCGCTCCTCCTCGGTCTCTCCCTCTACTTTCCGCCGAACTTGCATGATTAAATCCGCAAGCCGCTCGAGCGAGATATCCTCACGAATGTTCACCCCGCCAAACACATCTTTCACGGCAGCCATGACCCTGTCCATGATCTGCTTGCTTCCCCGATGCAGTAGCCACCAGCTGAATGTGAGGTACTTCCGATTCGTTTCGAAGTCGTTGCCGTATACATTGTCGTAATTGTCGTCGTCCTTATTCTCCAAGGATATCGTTGATTGCGAGATTGCCGGTGGTGAGGCAAGAGCCACAACGGAAGAGAGATATGTTCTCCGGCCGAGAAGGTTGAGCTGGATACGAGTGAGGAGTGTCAAAAGACACAGTGTGTATATGAGGGTCAACGCGCGAGTGATCGAGTGTATCTTCATGTCCTGCCACAACTGGGCTTTGCTCCGTCTAGGTCTCGAAGAGGCATTGCTGGCATCCGTACTGCTCTGAGCGGCCTGACTGGCATGCATGTAGCTGCTTGCCATACTCCTGGCATCATCGTCGACAGTGCTCGGTGGAGCTGAAGGGTATTCTGAAGACGCAGCGTCTGAAGCCCCCAATCTCTTCAATCGATCCTGTCTCTCTTGCTGTAATTGCTCGGTGATCTGCTCTACCGGTAGAGCTGCGACGATCTCATCTCGGACGGTCGGAAGAAGTGCGAGTACGGTATATGTACAATCCTCCTGGTTCTGTTCGAATCGTCGGCGAAGGCTGTTATCTGGTCAGTACGGACCTTGTTATCTAGTCAAGTCCGTCCATACTTCTCCTTTGCAATCTTCTCCTCGCTCATCCGCTGCCTGGCCTCAGATATCTTGCTCAGAACATATTGTCCCGCTAGATAACCTGCACCAATAACTCCTGTCCCGATCAAAAGCGTGTTCCGATTGCGCCGGAGCCAACGCCTTGTAGCTGCAATCATCTCATAAGCTGCATGAGGACAGCGAGAATAGACCTGGTCGCGACGAGCCCAGTCGTTGATCTGCCAGGAGTCGGATTGTATGAGGTGTTGTATATGCGGAGGAGAAGCGAAAGTCAATGTTGTAAACTTGCTCCAGGGCGGCACGCGATGGTGACGACCTGGATGCGAGGTCCAACAAGTTGTCGTTCTGCCTCGGCCGGCGGCCGATCCCGCGCGGCGATCATCTTCACGGCTACATTTGCATAGGGGTTCTCAGGGTTGGACGTGAGAGCACTCTTGCTGAACAATACAATGCAGTCGAATTCGTTGTTCGTTCATTTTCACTCAAGATCGCAGCTGGATCGTCGCCCGTTCGGACGCCCATCTACAGGCATTACTGTGCGAAAGCCAGCGTGAATTTGCCGAGCAAACGATGCAGCAAAGACTGCCCATTCCGGACCAATGCGTCCAACAGTCTCCGTTCACCCACTTCATATATACAATGCCTGGATTCTGTACATGTGAGAGCCATACAATTAATGCGTCCTTACCCATAGACAACATGCTGCGAAAGAATAGCAAGGGGTATCCGCAAAAGAAAAACCATGTCCAATGTCCGTCCGACGGATCCCATGCTCACTGCGAGCTCTCTCCAGCCTCTTCCTTCTTCTGCAATTGCACACTTCTCTTCTTCAAATCGCGGCAAAAGTCGGTAAGCTTCCCCTGCAAAGCCTTCTCGTACTTCCTACGCACAAACTTGGCTCCTAGTCCGCCGAACGCTAACCATGTCCTGTATAGCGTTGTTCCGTCTTCCAGCTCTTCAATCTCGTTGACTCTTTCAGTCTTCAGCATGAATCCCGGCGCCATGATGCCTGCGTTGTCCATTGTCCAGCGTATGCGTGTCACGTACTTCCCCGTCGTACTGTTGTTCGCCGCACGCGTCTTCAGCGGTTCCAGATGCCGCACCACTTCTTTTGAGGTCGTACGCTCCTCCGGTGTCATCTGTACCGTGAATGTCATGAATGTGCCCTGCTCCATTTTCAGGGTCCGAGAGTGGGGATTTGAATGTTTGGTGATGAGGACGTCGATGATATATGTGTTCCATTCGTGATATTTCCGGACGTCAAGCAAAGCCTCGTATGGATATTTCGCTCCTGTGGGAATTTCTGTTTCGGCATAGACAGAGAACAGGCCTCCTTTTGGTAATGTTGGTGTTGCACGTGGGCCAGTGTGTGCGTTGGACCGGAAGCGATTGTCTGTGTAAGCCGACGCCATCTTTGATGCTGGTAGGTGTGAACGCTGATCGCAAGGAAGAATGGAGACTGTGCGGATCAAGACCGTGCTGGTGGAAGGAGACAAATCGAGCTGCTGGGAAGCCCTATTTTAACATACTTTCGTACTTGTGTTTTGAAAGGGACTGCGAAGTTTATCAGCAGCGGATGACGAAGATTCGGGGCGGCTCGCTGTTCCGAAACTCACAGGTTGCAACAACCTGGAAGGTTTCCCCATGCTTTCACTTCGAGCATCCGATCAGTGAAGCACATCTTCCACGCCGAACATCCACAAAATATCGTCCTCGAATCGACACCAGTTGGATGGCGTCGCCTCCGTATCACCCCGCGGGCTCACCTCCTGGTCCATCTCCATTAGCATTACCGCGACAACGACCCACACTTGCACTGCCGCAGAAGAGCAGGAAGCTATCGAATACCTCACACTCCGCCCATCCTCTCCGTCAAACGTCATTTCCACCTCCCGAACGCACAGCGACCAGTCCTGCATACTCCTCCGCACGCGAAACGTACTCACCCGGCGAGGATGGCTCTCTCGACGAATTCAGCGACACGGAAATCAGCAGCGCAATCAACGGCACCGGCGGCGACGATGGAAATGGGCGCAAGCGCAAGCGAGGAGAGAAGAAGCCTCGAGGCAGACCTCCCAAGGACCCAAAGGGTCTCGTTGCATTTCGAGCAGGGAGTGTGAATGGTGACGATCGGTCCACTGGAAGACGTGCAGGAACAGCAGGCGCGCCCTCCGTGCTTACTGGTGATGCGGATGACGAAGAGGACGACGATGACGATGATGACGCTAGCGGTCGCGCTGCGGGAGACTTTCATATGGACGCTGCTGAGATTGATCGGGACAATCAGCGTCGGTTCCTCTTCCGAGAGGCCATTCCTGCGTCGCATCAGGCGCGCTACGACGCATTCTATCGAGCGAAGCTGAGGCCTGCTGATGTGAGGAAACTGGTGAATGCGACCCTGAGTCAGAGTGTTCCGGCGAATGTGGTCACAGTGGTGGGAAGCTATACCAAAATGTTTGCGGGCATGCTGATAGAGGCGGCAAGAGAGGTGCAGGATGAATGGTTGGCATCACAGCCGAAAAGGCCAGATGGAGAGGACAATCCGGCATACAAGAGGCTGAAGGTCATGCAACCATTGTATGAGCAGGATGACAGCGAGAGCGAAGATGGCAAGGACGAAGAGGATGTCAATGGACACACTGACGATGCGACAGGACAAGATCAAGGGAGCAAGACAGGCACGAACGGAGACAAGGACGTCGAGATGGAGACGGAGGGCGAGAAGGGTCCCGGCCAGAAGACAAATGGAGATCGCGCTGAAAAGGACGAAAAGCCCAGTCATGACGGGCTTCCTGAAGGCGACCCAGATTCTAGTGATGAGCAAGCTGGGAAAGACACGAACAACGTCGCAGCATTACCCACAAGCACTGGGTCGCAGAGCGAAGGCACCGCAACTCTACCCAATGGCTCGCAGAAGGCGTCGAAGAAGCGCAAATCGGAGGACAGGGAGGAGAAGCTGCTGGACGCATTGCCCGACGATTTTGGTCGAGTGGAGCCAGGCGCGTGGGGACTGTCGAAAGACATTGAAGACTGCGACCGTGGACCTCTTCTTCCAGATCACCTGCGCGAAGCTCTGCGGCGACACAAGCGCTCGCGAGCTGGTGGTAGCGTTGGTTTCACTGGGATTAGCTTGGAGGGCCGAGATGGTGTTGCGCCGAAGATGAGCGGCAGGCGGATGTTCAAGTAGCATGGATTGACACGAATCTGAGGGGGCTGCAGATGCTTGACAACGATAACAAATATACCCAGCATTCGTATGCAGCATCTTCTTCATATCATCATCGTGCTCCCTCGTCGTTTCCGTATACAGTTTTACATCCGTCCCATGACTTTCGCGTCGGCTTGTTCTAACAAATCAAGCTCCAGCTTTGGACTTCACTGAATCGCCAACAACACTTTCTTCTCTTTTACGTTCTCTGGTACGCCTAGCTCTCTCGGTCCAATGCCTTCGATTCAGCCAGTACGAGCCTCGTCAGCTCTCAGCTCATCTGTCCGACCGTACGTGTGCCTGTCATGTCTCGTTCAAACACCTTTGAGCAATAGGAACACACCGAGCTCGTCGGCTGCACAGGCGATCGGAGCCACAATACCGCAGACACGAACACTGGAATCGCGCGCCAGGAGAAACCCATCGCATACAACGCGCCGTTTCTCGCGTGCGACAACAAGGCTCTCCTCGACCGGCAACACTGCTTTGGCTTCTCGCTCTGCCATCAATGCGCCTTCCACCGTGCCGCCCGAACTATGCGAACTACACCAGCAACTGTCGTTACTGGAAGAAAAGGCCAGCTCATATGTCGATCTATCACGACTAAAGCTCGCACTGCGGAGTCTGGAAAGTCAAGACCCGGTTGTGAGGATCGCTTTCGTCGGGCTGGGAGAAAGAGGGTACCAAGCGGCACGGAAGCTGGTGCGGATACTATGTGCAGATGCATTGAGCGAGGAGACGGAATGGGAGAGGAAGCTTTTGCAAGCCAACCAGGATGGCGGGAGCTTGCTGCTGCGCTACGGGGAAGACAATGGGAAATTTGCACAGAGAAGGGGAGCGGTAGAGGAATTGCAGATCCCTTCGCTGTTCTTGAAGAAGTGGAACTTGGAGATCTTGATCAACGGTCTGAATGCTGCTGCGACGACGACTGCAGAAGAGAGTGGCCTAGAAGATAGCTTGCTGGTCCCGACACTCACAATCCCGGGAGCAGGACGGGTTGGATTCGTGCGGTTCCCAGTGCATAAGACCGTCGTTGTTGCCGAGGGTGTCAGTGGAGCTTTGAAGTTTGGTCGACTACCATCTTTCGGGGACGGCAGGATGGTCCACGCAGCACTAGATCTGCCCTTACGATTGACTGCCGCAGTTGAAGATGGGAGTACGGTGGACATCGATCTTGCTGCTCATGCGTTGTCCCTATTTCGTTCTAGCAATTCCAACGGAGCGCAATTCAGCTCCGAGTGGCAAGCAAGCCGCGTAGGCAGCGTGTCGTCCTGGATAGCTGCCGCAGCAGATCCTTCGAAGGGCACGAATGGTGTCCAACCAGCCATTGGAGATCTGGTATCCGGCGTCCTCGCTCGAACATCGAACCGCATCTCAGTCGCCGAGTCATCTGCACGGTCGGCGTCTGCTTCTCTCACAGTCCCTGAGATGCGGAGAGCCGACCTTCAACGAGCCATTGCAGCTTGGTCGGAGAAATCTCACCGCGATCTACAGGTCAACCTGGCCCACGCGCTTCTTTCGCCGACCTGGAGACGGACGTTATGGTGGCGATTGTTCTGGCGCATCGACGAGGTATCCCTGTCCGCATCAGACGTTATGATCCGTGGCTGGCTCGTCGAGGCAGAACAGAACCTCGCATGGTTGTCCGGTCGTGTGATCGAAGCTGGTCTGGCCAGCGCCGCAGAGCTGAAGGCGGAAGGCGAGGTCGGCATCAGGGAAACCGTGGCAGCTCTAGACGATGGGTCGGAGGCAGACGCTGACGGCCACAAGTCTCGGCGCACAGCTTCAGAGGACAAGACAGCAGTCGAGACTTCGAAAGGCCTGGGAGCGGCTGTATTGAGACGACCGCCTCCCGTCTTCATCCCCATCAGTGCTCAAGATCAGCGCAAAGCTATCTTCGACCCGCCGTGGCCGCAGACGATCTACTTGGCTCGCGAGCAGACTCTTTACCGCACAGTGCCTGCTCTACACCGCAAAGCGCAGGTCCTGATGCTCTCATCGTTGTCAACAATGGGTGGATCGGGAGCTCTGGGCGCCTGGCTGTGGGTCGCATCAGGAGGCACGATGATCTACGAGGCGGGTGCTATTGCCGCCTTGGGTTTGGTGTGGGGCCTGAGACGATTGCAGGGGAAGTGGAGCCAGGAGAGGAATGTGTTTGTGAATACCGTTGTCGAGAATGGCCGGAGTGTGCTATCTGACGTCGAGGCGCGGTTGAGAAGGTTGGTGGAAACTGGTGGGAGGGTCAATGTCAAGGCGGACGAGACGAAAGAGTGGAATGCCGCGAGGCAGGGCGTCAGAGGCGTGCAGGAGGCCTTGGCGAAGTTGGGAGGTGGACGAAAATGTGTGCTGAACGACGGTGAATACGACGGCCTCCCCCGGGTGAGGAAGGACCTACGATGGCCAACGACTCCATTCAATAAATCGATCGACACAGCGGTTGCGAATAATGTCTAGAACACGGAATACAGCCACCCAAACCACAGTACAAACCCGTCAAACCTCACCTTCCCATCCCCCAGCACCCCCACAAAATCATCCACGAAAGCCAACCCAACCTCCCAATCCCACACCCAACAACCCCCCCCCCCCCCCAGCAAAAAATTGTCCCACCGCCTCCCCCGCATCCCCGGCAACGGCCCCCGTCCCCTCAACTGGGACTTCCCCAGCGCCGTCGACTTCTCCGAGCGCTACTTCCACGAATCTCTGCGCGACCGCTACGGCCCAGGCTACCGCCACGATCCTGTCGCTCGATTCCAACACTACGGCGGTTGGGATGGGCGGGCGGGGAGGGTGGTTTGTGAGGATTGGCGGGAGCGGTTTATGGAGATGCAGAGGGAGAGTCGGTATCAGATGCCGTATTTTGGGGGGTTTTGGTGAGGAGGAGGCGTCCGAGGATGTGGTCGGGGGCTGGAGGGGGAGGGTAGGTAGGATAGGAATGGGGCGATCCAGGAGCGTACGGTTCGGCTCCAATGTGAGCAAGCAGGGTCGTACAACGCTGTCGAGGAGATGTCCGGAACAGCATCGTGGAGCCAACCACGTTCGTTGGCGTCCCAAAGTCGTTCGTGAATGTCATACGCCATCTTCAGATATCCGTTGTTGTTCGGATAGCCGTTGTCTGGATAGATGTCCTTCGCAGCAGGCGTGAAGTGAACCTTCGTGACCACGCCCATCGTCGTCTGATTTCGCCTCATTTTGTGCTGCGTCTGGATCTTGTTGACGACTTCGGAGATCATAGCGTTGAATTGGAGGACTTGTCTCTGACGGGGAGCCGGCGGCCAGCTGAAATCCGGATCGGACCGGGTGATGGTATGTCTCCTACGAGGATAACACATCTGGAACACTCCTTCGCCAGATACGTGATGAAGTTCTCCAGGCGTATTCGAGTCTTGTTCAGGCCAGCATAGTCGTGAGGATCGAGGACTCTGAGGTCTGCGCTACCTGCTGTGACAATGATCACGTTAGGCTCATAGGTCGCGATAGCGTGGTTGCGTTCGAGTCAACGGTGTAGGTCTGATATTGATGCGGCGAGATATCCTTCGACATGGTCTGTCGGGCTATCTCCGCGGCTCTAGAGTCACCACGTCAGCTACCATTCTTCACAAAGGTCACCTCGACGCCCGACATACCTGGGACCCGACGAATCCCACACTGTTGTTCGCACTAACGAGCAGCTCGTTCAGACCAGGCCGATACGAATTGTGCTGGACATCTTCGCCAGTTCCGACAGTGATCGAGTCTCCCACGCACATGATTCTGAGCTTCTTGTTTTGAAGAGTAGAGTTCGGACCCACGGTATACCGGAACCGACTCATGAGCTCAGTGATCGTAGCCTTGAAAGCTCGATACCGTGGATGAAAGGTCTTCTCGATGGACTCACCGCCCAGCGGCGAATGCGACAGACTCCCGGTCTCGATGTCTTTGTCGGCGCTTGCTCGGGCTACAGCACATTCAAGACCATTCGTTCCGTCTTGTGGGAACACCTCACAGGTCTCTGGATCAAGTCCTGGCGTACGGAGCACCTGTTGATTGTGCGAATTTGACAACTCTGTCATTGCCGTCGATTCGTTCGTGGCATGGTCCGGATTGCTGAGCAGATTGAAGAACCAAGTCTCGTTGTTATTCCGGTCCGGCTCGATCACGTCTTCACGACAGAATCTATGGCAATTGTAGCGCTCGTCTTGGTTGACAGACTTCATGAAGCTGGGCGAATCGACCTTTCGGGAAGTCTCAAGTCTTCCATTGACCTCGTCGATCCAAGAGGCTATGGCTGCATTGAGTTCCTGTCCGAGGAGATTCAGGCGTTCGCGGACGACATTCGTGAGTCGCGGCCCTGCGCTGGGAAAGAACCAGGCGTCGTTGCACTGGCTGGTCCATGAGTCGAAGAAAGGCGGGTAGGCGGTCTGAAACACCACTGTGCGGTTTGAACGTGCAGATACGATGCCGTTCGTGGTGAAGTTCATGCTATCGCTGATGTTGCTGATCACGTTATTCCAGTTGCTCCACATGTCCTCGCTGTACAAAGCGTTGGTTGGGTTCTGGATAGCTGCATCGCACTCGCCCCATCGATGCCAAGGGTTGAAAATACATGCAATGAGCACATTATAGAAGAGGACGCTGTGCATCCGTCAGCTTCATCGTTGTGACTTGGGAGTCAAAAGCGCCTTACTCGTTGCCACCAGTCGAGAGCGTCACCAGGGATGTATCACTATCGACGAACTGAAGCTGTCTCTCAAGCAGTTGGACTGTGGTACTTCCTGTACAAGAATGGAAGCTGTATTCAGGATCTTCATAGTCCTTTCGGAACAGGCTGGATCGCCGTAGTTGAGGAGGGTATGCACCTAGTCTTCGAAAGCAATCACCTTCGTCTCCTAGTGCTGCCAGTCCAGTGCCTGGGCCTGCGGAGAATGCTGTAGAAATCGTCAATCACTGATCGAGCCGTACCCATGCAGCGTCGCATACAATCACCTAGAGCGACCCACTTCTTGAAAGTGCCGTCGAAGGGTTGTGGAGCATGGTTGTAAGCAAGTCCTGTAAAGTAAGGTCAGTGGATACATTGATCGATACTGCAGATAATCAAAGCGCTCTACTACTTACCCGAAGCCAGAATGCATACCAGTGGCAGTTTGATCAACTGCATGATCGCCACTGAGAGGATGGACGCAATCCGTTGTCAAACGGCATCAGCAATCGGCAACCATTCGTATCGCCGGCTTTCTCAACGATTCAATAACGAGTCATCGAGGATACGTCGCGACGTCTGAATGGAATGCGTCGTTGTGCAAAGGAATAGAAGAGTCACTGTGACCTGCTGCCTTGCTGCCTTCGCTCGGCGCAAGTCTCGCAGGATGCAAGCTAGAAGGCGCCGATCATGAACCTAAAACGTGAAAACCATGAACAACTGGGAGACAGATGGAACTCCACGCAGTCGGAGTATGGGATCTCCTGCTCGGATTCGGTCCTTTCCTTGACCATGATTGGAGTCCATAATGCAATTGGAGTGGAGGAGATGTGGAGTGAGGTCTGCAACCTCGAAAGCGTGGATGCACGCACATGCTGATGTCAGAAGGCCGGGGCTGAGAAGTGTGTCAGATCTTGGATTCATACATACAAATAGCAGACGGCGCATATTCTCTCGCTGAAACAGGACAGCAGTCTAGAGCTGCACTTTTTGCCCATCACCTGAACGCCACGCTAATCCCAAAATGAAGCCCAAAACATTTCAAACCGTGAGATCCTTCTCCAAGACGGCATTAATCAGCCCGTGTCTCCCACTCTCGACAATCTTGCCGGCGATTGTCTCGCCAACTTGCTCTGTGAGCCTCTGCTTGAGCGCATCGCCTTCCGGATGGCCATTTGCATGAGGTACGCCTACGGCATCCTGCTCCAGCGTATCCAGTGCACGCATGATTGCTTGAACCACATACTCGGCCTGCTCGCGCTTTGAATCGTCTTTCAGGCCTCCGCGGAGATGCTCATCGTAGGATTTGAGGTTCGGTAGGATTAAGGAGCGTACACCAGCTGCTCCTGCGATCATGGTGAGACCGAGGATTGCGCCGTAGTGTGTGCCGAATGGCTTGTGAGAATCGAGGAAGTGCTTCAGACATGAGCGAGCGATGCGAGGTTTGAGGGTCGATGAGCTTGAGCCGTACTTCCTTGCGATGCTAGAGAGAAGGCTGCTGGCGTATTCACGAAGCGCAAAGTGAACAGTAGTTCCGTCCGAGGTAGGGGATCCGAGGTGCTTGCCGACCAGGCAGGTGAGGACCGATGGTACGACGGAGGGAATGTAGGGTGCGATGAAAAGGCTCGGGTTCTCAAGTAGCGCAGCAACGAGCTGCATGCTTTGTGTCAGAGTGAAGAGAGATTTGAGGTTGTGGGTCACCTTGTCTGCCACGAATTGGATGAAGTAGGGGACCAATTGGTGAAGACCAGGATCTGTTTGCAGTGATGCGAAAGCAGCCGTGCGGTACTCGTCGTTGGTGACGTCGAGGATTGCGGAGCATATCCTCTCGAAGTAGAGTTGCAGTTCCTTTGACAAGACGTGCTTGACCAGTGGTTTGACCGCAACATTGTCGTTGCCGCTGACGGCTGCGAGCGTGTTTGCGCCTTGACCTTTCGCGGCCAGCTCCTGGTTCCTTTGATCCGCTTGTGTTGGATTTTGTGG
This sequence comes from Zymoseptoria crescenta, assembly GCA_026122155.1. Classification (NCBI taxonomy): domain Eukaryota; kingdom Fungi; phylum Ascomycota; class Dothideomycetes; order Mycosphaerellales; family Mycosphaerellaceae; genus Zymoseptoria; species Zymoseptoria crescenta. The sequence goes on along the minus strand of JALRMM010000331.1, from coordinate 4,906 downwards.
TATGCTGGGTTGCACGCCCTCCACGGCGAGCCAATGTGCTGTGAAGCTGATCTCGCGTGGGACCTTTGGTAGCGGCGCATTGATGAGCTTCTCGAAATCCACCTCCTCATCCTCCACGTAGAACAGTGGCTGTCCCGGACCTATCGATGCCTCGCCGAATCGCAGAGGCCGTGTTGACTCGTATCCATATAATGGCTCCACCTCCAGTAGTCGTAGTGCTTGTGAGATGTCTTGTGTCGTGAGGGTTGTTCGCTTCGCATGGCGCATGAATTTCAAGGCCTCCTCCAAGACCTGACTGATCCGGTATTCCACATCTCTTGCCAGGTGCTCTGCTACATCGCGATTGAGCGAGGCGATTCCAACAGATTCTGCCACGTCTGTGACATTCTCGGGATTCCACACGGACATTGCGAGGTGGTGTTTGGGTTGCGCGCCGGGCGACTTCGAATGTGATCGATCGTGTGATCACCAGTACCGGCGGTGGTTCGTGTTGCAAGACGATTTCAGTAGTATCGCTGAGCAAGCGAAGCTTGTTGATGAGCCGCGCCGTTGTCCAGTAATTCCAGCCGGCGCAATGTCGAATGAGTACCTAGAGGTTTGTGGAAGGAACAGCTCGTGAAAGTCGACGAGGTAAATTGGCACGAGGGGTCAGAAGTCGCGGTAGAACTATGCAGAGCTCACTTCCTCTCACTTCCTGACTTGTAGTCGCGGACTCACGACACGACAACGATCACCAAGTGACCTGAACGGACGACTCACGAACAAGGATACCTAAGGATCAGCTGTCGTAATCGAAGATGCATTTTGACGGAGTCACTCATGTGGGCTGGTCGAAAGACAGTAACGAGAGTGCGATATCGATACGGGCTAGAAGAGCGATCTGATGAGACGAAATCAACTGACATGCGGAGGAGGTCCACCTGTGCCTAAACATCATTCGCACGCCAGTCTTGAGGTCTCTGTTCCGCGAAGCACGATGGCACCCCGTTGAAGGTCAACTACCTACAGCGAGTAAGCTGCGGCACAGAATGCGCATCCTCCGGATTCAAACTGACACCAGCCCCACTTGGCATGAGCCTCCTCCAGTCCTGTGCACAAATTGATCTCGTACATCGTCGCCGAGTCGGAATCGTTAGCCTCGAAATGCTCGTCAACTGTCAACTGGTTTGTGATCTTCCACTCCTCCAGGGCTTTTTCGTGCTCAGACGAGTCGCGAAGAAGCGCAACCTCAAGCCTATCGTAGAGATGGCCCAAGACCTCGGTCCTCGAATCGACTCCGAACGAGACGTTGTATCCTCGCATAGGATGCCACTCGGCTTCCGGCGAGCCAGGTTCTGGCGGCGATGGATCTTCGGTGAACAGCTCAATATGGAGAAGAATGCTTAGAACTTTGGGCTGACTGAAAAGCTTCATGCGGCGCCACGATGCGTGGATCGATGAAAGGTGCTTCCAGTGCGCGCCGTGGCTTTTGCGGCGCTCCAAATCATGGGCAGGGTGAGGATAGTACTCTTGATCTCCGCAGTCGAGAGACACAAGAAGGGATTCCGCATCGTCCAATGTCCCGCGCTGTTTTTCCGGATGACAATCCATGTACAGTTCCACTTGAGTCTCCATGCGTTTCCTTAGCCAAGACTGAAGCTGTCTTTCCGCTCGTATGCATGGCAGCATAGGATGGTAGTTGAGCGCCGCGGTGTCGAGATCGAGAAGGTATCGCACTCCGTAAGGACGCGCCGGAGATCCCTCCTCGTCATGCTCCAGCAACATTATCCGACGCAGGGCAAGGGTATCTTGTATATGGTCTCTCCATTTTCTGCTCACCCGCTGGAACACGAACAAGTCTTCGATTGCGGCACTGAAATTGGAGTGCGTTGGTCCTGGCTCGTCAAGGTGACAGAAGATGTTGGTGAGGATCTCGGGGATCCCGAGCACCCGGTCGGTGGCGGATCTTGTCTCGGGGACGACGGCGGAAGCTTCTGGCTCTTGAGTCCGAACGGCATCAGGGGCTGTCTCGGAATTGACGGTGAATACTTCTGCGTCTTGAGCTTGGCCGGCATGAGGAATTGGTCGTTTACGACTCTTGGAACAGGCAGTGCCCATGATCGCTATGCTTCAGGTCGAACGCCGTTCACTGAAGCTGGTTGGGTGAGTGGTGTTGTAGCTCGAACGGAAATCATGGTAAGATGAGGAGACGGCTACTTTGTAGCATTCAACGTTGGCCTGTGACAAAGCCAGCCTGCCGTACAAACCAACTGAATCTACCAGCACAAGCTAGAACTTCGAGAAGATGATATGAGGTCCGTATTCGGAAGCCGACAACCTCAAGTCGCGCTCTCCTACGTTCCTACAGCCTCGATGATTCACGACCATGTCGGACGTTCTAGACGCATTCAATATGGCGAAATGATCAGTAGGTCGGAGTTTCAGGTCATGTCTAGCCGCATACTCAGGCATGCAAGAAACCTGCCCAGCAAACAGAGCAGACGACAGCGACGAGGGATTGAGCTTCTGATGGCGCCCTAAACGTCAGTTTCCCTCACTACGGCCGATTTAGCGATTTCGTTACGTGCATATCAACATCACTTCCTCAAAAATGCCTCCTATTGTCTGTATATCGCTCTTAATGCGTCCTATAGTGATCTTAGTGTGTGTCCGTATTGTTATATGCCATTAGTAAGTAGTAAGTAAATTATAATACTAGTAAGTAGCCGTTTCTTCTTATAAAACCTCTACTACTACGCTCTTTTTTTTTTAAATAACACTACTACTACCACTACTCTCTACGCTCTCGCCCACGATCTTATGCCTTCTTAGACCGCTCTTAATACGTAAAAAGGCTTCGATATTAACTCCGTTACGCCGTACGATATACGCGACGACTTCTTACTACCGCTAGCCGTTATACGCGACGACTTATTACTACTACTACCTACTATACGCGTAGACTCTTAGTCGTTACTAGTACTACCCCCTATGCGCGTAGACTCTCTAGTAAGCGTTACGGATACCGCTTTACCGCTACTATTACCTTCGGCTCTACCTACCGAGCTCTATACCTACTATATGCCGACTACCGCCGATTAGAAGGCTCCGTAATACATTAGCGTCGTAAACTAGAAGGCAGCCCTTACTAAAGCTTAATTAATAGATACGAAGGTCCGGAGGAGCGGTTATTAGATACTTATATAATATAATTACGTAGGACGAGTGTAGGAGATAGAGGAAGGTAAGTTCTATAAGAAGTATAAAGATATCGCAGTATATAGAACGCCAGCTAGTAATCCTACTAGTAATAAAACTAATTCTTACTATTATTAAGTTATACCTACGTACCTCCTAATATACGACTATACGTTACGTAAGCGGCATTCGCCGCTACGCTCGGCGTTATATTATCTAACGACCTTACCTAAGGTCTAGAGCTAGGCTATGCCTTAGCTTTCCCTAATAATTACCTCCCTTCTCTAAAGGAGACGTCTCGGCTCCTATAACTATCTTACGTTCGGCCTACCGAGCGTAGGCCTAGTCTTTATCCGGGCTACTTTCTTTATTAACTTCTCGATATAGCGTTTATATCGTAACGCGCGCTTTATTTACGTATATTAATTGTTGCTTACGGCTCTACTACTAGTAGCTATGTTTTAGCGGGTCCTTTATAGTTAAGGGCAACCGCTTATAGGTAGGTATTATTAATGTTTTCGCTACGAAGTTTTCCTCTACTCTTCTTTAACTTTATTAACGCTCCTCTCCTACGAATAGTACGTTAAACTCCAACGATACTTAAGACTCCCGTAAGCGTACCGTACGCCTCTACTATCTCTATAACCTCTTATTAAGAAGTAAGCTTCTAGCTTACGAGCCGCTTATTATATATATATATATATTATAAGCACCTAGTAAGCGAATCGCAATGCCTCTACGAGTATAGCGTACGCCGGCCGTCGTACTAACTCTCCCTCTACGTACCGTCGAGGACTACTATAGTAAGGTAGTACTAATATACGAGCGCTACCTACGCTATATATAGGATAGTATGCCGGCTTCCCTCCTTCGACTCTTATAGGTATAGTAAGCTAACCGTATACGTATAGCTAACGAGTAGCCGTATAATAGTAATATAACCGCCGGTAATAAGCGTAAATGCTAGCGCTATAAGAAGAATAACTACGGCTACGAGACTATCGAGCACCCGGACCTTAAGTTATAGGCGACTTGCCTACTAGAGCTCCGCGTAGAGCACGAGGAGTTCGAGCTAGCCGAAGGTAATGCGCTATACCTCTAAGGGCGCCTAGAGTCGGTAGGCGCCGACGTCGCCTATACCCTTAAGACTAAGGAGGCGAATAGCGGGAAGCACGTAGGCGGGTTAGTAACTCCTTATAAGATAGGCGTAGGTAGGTCGGTAGGCAAAATCTCCCGGCCTACCCTCCTTCTTACGTAGGGCGACACTACTACTACTAATACTATATTCGAGCTCTAGTACGAGGTAAGCTAGCTTCTCGCTTACTTGTCGGTTGCTTTACTAATGCTTTTCGTAGTCTCTCTACCTATAGGGCGCTACCGCGCCTACCCTCTAGGTAGCCGCCGCTGCCTTCGCCTATAATAGGGGCACTTAGGTAGAGACTCTACCTTAGAACTTCGAGGACATGAAGGTAGACGAGGAGGTAGAGGATAATACCTAAGCCGGGCGAATAGCCGGCTCTTCCTATGCTTCTAGGCTACTCGCCGCTAGTATTGCGCCCGCTTATCGCGGTACTAGGGGGTTTTTTCCCTTTTAAATAAAGGCTTTTTTCCTCTATGCTTACCTCTTCTGTCTCTTCTACCTCTTAGGTCCTTTTATAATAACCTTGTTCTTACGTAACTCCTATGCTTCTATTAGGTTAGCCGCACCCTCGCATTCCTTAGCTATCTA